>CAUYRH010181803.1:0-11696 GCA_963574655.1 Perodicticus potto | reverse complement strand
GCCAGCCAAATAATCTGCTTACCTGAATGTGTTTCTGCAGAAATTTTTTAAAAGCTGGCAATAGTAAAGCCATGTTACGAGCCTTACGGACATGGAAGTCGTTAAGGTCCCTGAAAATGGCTATAACAAATTTTAGTGATTTGGTGCATTTTCATAAGGCATGGTTAATTATTAAAGCTTGTTTGTGAGTAATGCTATGAATATAGTGGAATTTCTAACTGTTAGTAAGCAATTACACGTAATTTTGTTTAAAAAAAAAAAAAAAGAGTCAGTTGGTAAACATTTACCAGTATACCACTGCATGTGCAAAGCATTGTACCTGTGATTTGCTGAATACACATTCTTTTCAATTACATGAGGAAATCTTTCCCCAATTGACCATATGATGCTGGGCCATAAAGCAAATCTGAATAAATTTCAACAGATTTAAATTATATGGAAATGTGTTGTTTTACCACAATGAAATCAAGCTAGTAATCAATAATAAAATGGTAATAAGAAAATTATGAAATGTTTGCAAAATAAACTGTATACTTCTTTATAATTGATAGGTTAAATAAAAATCTCATAATGGGAATTATAAAATACTTTTAGCTGTATAGTAATGAGAATGTATGTCAACAATTGTGGGATATAGTCCCAAGCTATGGTTAGAGGGGCATTTATAGCCATAAACACATTAGAAAGAAGATAGGATAAAAATAAATGACATAGACATCTATTTCAAGAAGTTATAAAACTATCAGCAAATTAAACTGAAGGAATATTAAAGAAAGTATACAATAAAGATAAGAGTAGAAATGAAGTTGAAATTTATAGTAAAGAAATTCAACAAAGCCAAACATTGTTTTTTTTTTTTTCTTTTTTCTTTTTTTTTAAAGACTAATTAAATGATTAGGCTTCTACCACTATTATCCAAGAAGAAAACAGGAAGGCACAAATAACCCAAATCAGGAATGAAAAACAGAACATCCCAATAGATATTTTAAATGTAAAATGTGTATGAACAACTTTTATAAGTTTGAAAATTTAGATTGTGTGAGAAAATTCCTAGGAAACCTAGGAAAATAACAATAAAACTGACTCAAGAAAAGAAAATTATACCTGTGTATAGTCTTAAACCTGTTAACACAGTTGTATTGTGTACTTACTATTTTGTGCTCTGATATTTTTACATAATAGTTTTACATATATAATTATATATAACAACACATTCCTCACATTTGTCACTTTAAGGTTTGTAGAAAACCTCTTTGTTACATATCAATAATACATTTGGACTCATTCCTACTTTTTGTAATAGTTTTACAGAGAACTGCCATGGGAATTGTAATACAAATCTCTTTCCCTTTGATTATTTCCTGGGGGATATATTCTCTATAGTGGAATTACTAGCAGAAAAAATATGAGTAGTTTCTTTACTTTTTTTTATATGTTGTCAAGTTCTTTTTCTGTTAAAGTGAATCAACTTACAATACCACTAGCAAAGTATAAGTGCACTCATTTCCCCCAAATTCCCACTAGCTATTGACTTTATACACTGTTTTTTTGTTGTTATTATAACAGATAAGCAATGAAACTTTTGTTTTAATTGGTGTTCATTTAATTGCTGTTGAAGCTTTATCTTTTTTAACTTGATGATACCCTATTTCAATTCCTTTTTATATAAACTGCCTATTCTTCATCTTTGTTAACTTATCAAGTAGAATCTGAATATTAGCCTTATACATATGCATCATATTTATACTCAGATTGGGTAGTGAGCTTCTATCACATTTTTCTCATGAATTTTTCCTATTATCATACTTATTTCTTTTGATATCAATTTTATTATAATTCATAAGCTGACAGTTTTCTCTTATTTTTAAGGCATTCGAATACATTTATCTTGTATGTGATGATATACTCCATTTCTCTAAAATTCCAAAATATATCTCCTTGCCACAATTGGAATGAATGTGATATTTCATAGTGAGCTACCTGGTTCACTATTCACAAAATCTTTAAATCATCATATCTAAAAGCACTTAACCTGTGCTTGCACACTGAGCTTAGATCGGATCAATCCTTTTGCTACTTAGTCTCTAATTTATTCATGTAATTGTATTTATACCTTATATTGCAGTTCTATGACAAAATTCTCCTTTGATAATTGATCTAGTACCCTGATTCTTCTAAGACTGGGACTTTGCCCTTCTCCCCATCCTCACCCCATGCTCATTTAGGAACTTGAGCTCTGATTCTGAATTCTAGCATAGCAACTACAGAACTTGCTGCCACAACTCTAGACATTAACTGCCTATCCAGGTAATGCCTATCTCCCTTACCACTTATGTTGTTCTTTACCTGTCTACCAGATCATCAACACCATATCCATTTCCTAATGCTAACTTCTTCCCTGTGCTGCCATCCTATGTCCCAAGATTCTCTAGACATTAGGCCGCTTGGCTGGATTTCCTTCCCACTGCCTTTAACTGGATCTTTTTTGCCTCATTGTGGTAATGTGTTTAATTCTTAGGTGGTAGCTTTGTCTGCCTGACCTCTCCTGACACTGATTTAATTTCAATTTTTTTTTTATTTTTTACAGAGATAATCTCACTTTGTTGCCCTTGGTAGAGTACTGTGGCATCACAGCTCACAGCAACCTCCAGCTCTTGGGCTTAGGCGATTGTCTTGCCTCAGCCTCCTGAGTAGCGGGAACTATAGGCACCCACCACAATGCCCAGCTACTTTTTTGTTGCAGTTTGGCAGGGTCTGGGTTTGAACCTTCCACCTTGTTATATGGGGCCAGCACTCTACTCACTGAGCCACAGGCACTGCCCAATTTCAAATTTTTTAAATGATTTAACTTTATAATGTAACAAAATATATTTTTCATTATTTAATTATGAATATTATCTGGGATTTGTTGCAAATGTAAAGTGTAAGGCATGGATTTAAGTTAGTTATTAATATATTTATTACCATAACTAGCTGGCAAAAACCTTATTAATTATTATTTTCTTGATTAATGTGTTACTTACATTTTCACAGTAGTTTAGTTCTTGTAGTAATTTGAATCAATTTCTGGATGTTCTTTTCCACTGTAAAGTCTCCTTCATTTGGTTATAGTATTACGTAAGACTGACAACTCTGATTTGTAGTATATATTTATGAATTTAATTAGTCTCATCTTTATCTAATCTTTCTGACAATGAGAAAGATATATTTATCTATTTAAATCTTCCAATTTTTATACTTTAGGGTCTCAATTTTATTGTGTCACAAACTTATTTCATACACAAAGATTTAATATTTCTGGCAACTATTGTGGAAGGATTTCATTTCTGGATTAGACATTGCATTTTCTGTATTATTATCATGCAGGGATTCATTCAATTTTTGTGGATTTACTTTATACCACAACTCTGATGAACACATGTATTATCTCTGGTAATTTTTTGGTTGACTTCTCTGGATTTTCAGGGTATATATTCATGTCATAAGCAAAGAATGATTTTGTGGTATCTTATTTTCCTAAATGTACCTTCATATTATTTTACCCTCTGGTAATCATGCTAAATACTTCATTAAAAGAGAGTGGTGGCTAAGGAAAGAAAGGGAACTAGCATTTGTGAAGTGTTACTTGGCCTATTTATGATTGTAGAGAGACTTATTCCAGTCATACTTCTCCATGTATATTATTATACATGTATATATTATATACATGTATATATTATACATGTATATATTATTCTCCAATATATTATTGACACTCCTTTTTAAATGTACTCTGTTCACATTAGGAATGAAAACATTTAATTTTTGTTAATCAAGAAAATATTTTGAATGTTATCAGTGTTTCTTAGCAGCAATTGAAAAGCTAATTTAAAATATTGTACCATTAACACATTATACTAGCCTTATACTCATGGAATAAATATTAACAATCATGGTTGATGTATTTTTATTGTGGTGAAAAACACATAACATGAGATCAAACCTCTTAACAACATTTTAAGTGTACAACACAATATTATTGACTGTAAACTCAATGTTGTACAGCAGATCCCTAGAATTTTTTCATCTTCTATGACTGCATTTTTTAACCTGTTGATAAATTTTCCACTCCCCCCACCTGCCCTGACCAGCTCCTCACAACCACCATTCTACTTTCTGGATCTCTGAGCTTCACTGTTTTAGATACTTGATATGAATGGAATTATATAGCATTTGTCCTTCTCTGACAACACTTCACACGATGACCTACAGGTTCATTTATATGGTCTCAAATGGCAAGATTTCCTTCCTTTTTAAAGGTTAGTAATACTTGTGGGTATGGGAGAGAGAGAGAGGAGAGACTGTATACATCTCACATTTACTTTATCCATTCATCTGGTTATGAATATTCAGGTGGTTTACATACCTTGAGTATTTTAAATAATGGTGCACTCACCACAAAAGTTCAGATATCTTGTTTTGGTATTGATTTCATCTTCTGTGGACGTATACCCAGAAGTGTGAGTGCTGCACCATATAGGCAGTTCTAATTTTAACTTTGTGAGGAACTTAACATACCATTTTCCATAACTGATGCATCATTTTACATTCCCCCCCAAATTATACAGAATGGTTTATTTTTCTCCACAACCTGGCCAACACTTGTTATCTCTGTCTTACTGATAATAGCCATCTTAACAGATGAAAGGTCATATCTCACTGTGGTTTTGATTTGCATTTCTCTGATGTTTGGTCATGTTGAGAATATTTTCATACAGATGTTGGCCATTTGTATGTATGAAAAAATGTCTACTTTGGTTCTTTATCCATTTTTTAATTGGGTTATTTGTTTTATTGCTTTTGAGTTGTATAAGTTCCTTATATATTTCGGACATTAGATCCTTATTGGATATATTATTTGAAAATACTTTACTTTGTTTCTATTTTTTAATTTTTTTTTCCTGAGATAGAGTCTCACTCTGTTACCTGGGTAGAGTACTGTGACATCATAGCTCATAGCAACTTCAAACTCTTGGGCTCAGGAGATTCTATCTCAGCCTCCTGAGTAGCTGGAACTATAGGCACCCACCACTATGCCCAGGTAGTTATTTTCTACTTTTAGTAGAGATGGGTCTCACTCTTGCTGAGGCTGGTCTTGAACTTCTGAGCCAGGCAATCCAACTTCCTTCACCTTCCAGAGCACTATGCTAGGATTACAGGCATGAGCCACTACGCCTGGCCCTTGTTGGTTATTTCTGTTGCTATTCAGGAAAATTTTTCTTTAATTAAGATTAATATGAGGGTACCAAAGATTAGGTTAGATTGTTTGTGTTTCTAAGGTAAAGTTAAAGTTATAGTTGAGCCCTTTACCCAGGGGGTGTTCTGTATACTCTCACAATGTGTCCATCAGGTGAGAGCTTACCAGTCCTCCTCCCTCCTCCTTTTTCTCTTTCCCTCCACTCTTCTCTTCCTTGAATATATTTGTGTTGTTTGTTCTAATGGGCATGTAGTTGGCTTTCTATTGGTTTTATATTAGTATTGAGTACATTTGATACTTGCATTTCCATTCTTGTGATACTTTAATAAGAAGACTTTGTTTCAAATCCATCCAGGTTAAAACAAAAGATGTAACATCAACTTCTTTTTATGGCTGAATAGTATTTCATGGCATACATATACCATGGTTTGTTAATCCATTCATGGGTTGATGAACACTTGGATGCTTCCATGTCTTAGCAATTGTGAAATAATCTGCAATAAACATTTCAGTGAAATTTCCTTGTCATATAATGATTTATTTTCTTTAGGGTAGATACCTTGTAATGGAATTGTGGGATCAAATGGAATGTCTACATTTAGTTCTTTGAGGATTCTCCATACTTCTTTCCATAGAGGCTATACTAATTTGAATTCCCACAAACAGTGTAAAAGTGTTTCCTTCTCTCCATATACACGCCAACCTTTGTAGCTTTCAGATTTTGTGATGTGGGCTATTCTCACTGGGATTAGATGATATCTTAGTGTGGTTATGATTTTCATTTCTCTGATGATTAGGGGAGGATGAGCTTTTTTAAATGTGCTTGTAGGCCATTGGTCTACCTTCTTCAGAGAAGGTTTTGTTCATGTCTCTTGCCCTGATGGATAGGATTAAAACTTTTTAGGATGATGTGATCCCATTTGTTTATTTTTGCTTTTATTGCCTATGTTTTGGTGTCCTATGTAAAAAAATTATTGTTAAGACCAATGGCAAGGAACTTTCCTCTGATGTTTCGTTCTGATATTTTTGTAGTTTCCAATTTTAGATTTAAGTACTTGATTGATTTTGAGTTAATTTTTATGTGTGGATAGGATCAAATTTTATTATTTTGTGTATCTATAGGGTCCAATTTTATCCTTTTGTGGGTGGACATTTAATTTTCCCAGCACCATTTATTGAAAAGACTATCTTTTCCCCATTCTTGACTTTGTCAAAGATTATTTGACTATATATGTGTGGATTTATTTCCGGTCTCTATTCTGTGCCATTGGTCTTTGTGCTTGTTTTTATGCCAATATCATACTGTTCAATTACTGTTGCTTTGTAATATAATTTGAAAACAGAAAGTGTGATGACTCCAGTTTTGTTTTCCTTTTATAAGATTGCTTTTGGTATTCATTATCCCTTTTGGTTCCACATGAATTTTAAGATTATATTTTCTATTTCTTAGAAAAATGACACCAGAATTTTGATAGGGATTTCATTGAGTCTGTATATTGCTTGGTGGAACATGGACATTTTAACAATATTAATTCTTAAGGGATATCTTTGTATTGATATGTTCAACTAATCTCATTAGTATTTTAGAATTGTAGTTTTCATACTATTGTAAATTTAATTGCTTTATTTTATTATTTTTAAAATTTTAATCACAGGGACATAATATATATTTATAGGGTACATGTAATGTTTTGATAAAGTCATACAACAAGAATTAATCAAATCAGGATAATTGCGGCTACCTATCATTTATTTTTTGTGTTAGAACTTTCCAATTCCACTCTTTTAGTTATTTTGTTTTACTTTAAATTTTATTTCATTTCTAGTTTAGTTTAGTTTGGAATTAACTGAGGATACAAAGAATTAGGTTACACTGAATACATATGTTAGATAACATCCCTCTTATAATTGTGTTCTGTCTCCAAGAAGTGTGCCATACGTCGTGACTGCTCATCCCCCTCCCTCCCCCTTGTTACCCATTCCCTCATTCCCCTATCCTCTTCTATATCATCTACTGCTTTCCTATTAGAATTGAATACATTGGATTCTTGCTTCTCCATTCTTGTGATGCTTTACTGAGAAGAATGTGTTCCACCTCAATCCAGGTTAATACAAAAGATGTAAAGTCTCCAGCTCAGTGTCCATAGCACAGTGGCTATAGTGCCGGAGCGTTGTGGGTTTGAACCTGGCCCAGGCCAGCTAAACAACCCTGATAACTTCAATAAGAAAATAGCTGGGCGTTGTGCCAGGTGCCTGTAGTCCCAGCTACTTGGGAGGCTGAGGCAAGAGAATTGCTTAAGCCCAAGAGTTTGAGGTTGCTGTGAGCTGTGACGCCATGGCACTCTACCAAGGGCGACATAATGAGGCTGTCACAAAAACAAAACAAACAAATAAACAAACCAGAAACATGTAACATCTTTATCTTTTTTAATGGCTGAATGGTATTCCATGGTATACATATACCACAGCTTGTTAATCCATTCCTGGGTTGGTGGACATTTAGGCTGCTTCCACATTTTGGCAATTATAAATTCATTTGTGATGAAAGGAATTAGAACTCTTGAACAGACCAATATGAAGCACTGAAATTAAAATAACTATATGAAAGCATCCAAAAACAACAACAACAACAAAAAACAGTCCTGAACCAGATGGTTTCAAACTAGAATTCTATCAAACCTTCAAAGAAGAGTTCATAACTATATTGCAGAACCTGTTCCAAAACATGGAGAAGGCAGGACCCCTCACCATCTTCTTGTATCTAGCAAATATCACTCTGATACCCAATCAGGAAAGAATCAAATGAAAAATGAAGACTGTAGACCAATATCCTTAATCAAAATTGATGCAAAAATACTCAACAAAATCCTAGCAAATAGACTACAGCTACATATTAATTATACATCATGATCAAGTGGGCTTTATCCTAGGGATGCAAGGCTGGTTCAACATACACAAATCCAAAAATGTAATTCACCACACAAATGGACATAAAAACAAAGACCATATGATCCTCTCAATAGATGCAGAAAAAATTTTTACAAAATTCAACATCCTTTTTTGGATAAGAATACTTAAGAAAATAGACATAAATGGGATATTTAAACTGATGGGTGCCATCTACAACAAACTCACAGCCAATATCATACTGAAGGGAGGAAAACTGAAAGCATATCCACTTAGAACTGGAACCATACAAGGATGCCCACTATCACCACTACTATTCAACATAGTGCTAGAAGTTCTAGCCAATGCAATCAAGAGAAGTGTAGCAAAGCTATCCAAATGGGGACAGAGGAGGTCAAACATTCTCACTGTACTGATTAAATCTTATACTTAGAAAACTCCTGGTACTGAACAATGAGACTCCTGGAAGCGATCAAGAATTACAGTAATGTCTTAGGATATAAAATTAATATACACAAATCAGTAGCCTTTATATACACCAACAAGAGTGAAGCTGAAAATCAAATCATAGACACTGTTCCTTTCACAGTAGCTTCAAAGTAAATGAAATATCTTGGAATATACCTGATAAAGGATGTGAAGGATCTCTACAGAGAGATCTATGAAACCCTGAGAAAGTAAATAGCAGAAGACGTTAACAAATGAAAGAACATACCCTGCTCATTGCTGGGAAGAATCAACATTGTTAAAATGTCCATACTACTGTAAGTGATCTACAAATTTAATGCAACCCCCATTAAAGTACCAACATCATACTTGTAAGAACTTGAAAAAATAGTTCTTTGTTTCATATGGAACCAGAAAAAAGATCTGAATAGACAATGCAATTCTAATAAATAAGAACTCATCTGAAAGCATTGTGTTACAAGACTTCAAGTTACACTACAAGTCTATGGTGATCAAAACAGCATGGTACTAGCACAAAAATAGAGACATAGATGTATGGAACAGAGTAGATAACCTAGAGATGAAACCAGGCACATAAACACCTGTGATCTTCCATAAACAAAACAAAAACATGCACCAGGGAAAAGAATCCCTATTTAATAAATGATGCTGGTAGGACTGATTAGCCACCATGTAGAAGACAAATTGGACCCATACTTCTGACCACGTACAAAAATTGACTCACACTGGACAAAAGATCTAAATCTAAAGCACAAAACTATAAAAACTCTAGTAGAAAACATGGGAAAAGTGATTAATTATATGTGCCTTAGGAAATATTTTATAAAGAAGACCCCATTACATTTGTAGAGACACCAAAAATAAATGAGAGCTGATCAAGCCTGATCAAGCTAAAAAGCTTCTGCACAGCTAAATGTGCAACAACTAGAGCAAATAGCCTTCAGAATGGGAGAAGATATTTGCATGCTATAAATTTGACAAGGACCTGATAACCAGAATCTATAGAGAGCTCAAACTGATCAACATAAGAGAGCAAACTACCCCATTTATCACTGGGCAGGAGACAGGAAAAGCATTTTCTCCCAAGAAGACATGAATGACTAACAAACACATGAAAAAATGCTCATTGTCTGTAATCATAAGAGAAATGCAAATCAAAACCACCTCGAGATATCACCTAACCCCATCAAGAATAGCCCACATCACAAAGTCCCAAAGCTGCAGATAGTAGCATGAATGTATAGAGAAGAGAACACTTATACACTGTTGGTGGGATTGTACAGACTTTTTGGAAAGAAAGTATGGAGTATCCTAAAAGAGCTGAAAATAGACCTTTCATTTGATCCCACAATCCTATTAGTAGGTACCCAGAAGAAAAAAAAATCATTTTACCATAAAAACATTTGTACTTAAACGTTTATAGCAGCTCAATTCACAGTTGCAAAGATATTGAAACAACCCACATGTCCATCAACCTATGCGTGAATAAATAAACTGTATTATATGTATACCATGGAATACTTTTCTTTATTTAGCCATAAAGAAAAATGGAGACTTCATATCTTTTATATTTACCTGGAAGGATTTGGAGAACATCCTCCTAAGTAAAGTATCACAAGAATGGAAAAGCCAGCATACATCGTATTCAATATTAATATGAAACTACTAGATGAGCAACTACATGCCCACATGAAAGAAAAACATGCTTTTTCTTTCTTTTCCCTTCTTCAACCTTCTCTTATCTCCTGACACCTGGATCATCCATCTTTATACTTGTGTTTCCTTTTTGGTTCATATAGAACACCATGAGATTTTTCAGTCAATATTTCTATTTGGTCAGCTTTCAGAATGGCCATTCTGGATGGCTTCACAGATGTAGAATCATATTTTTTTTCTCTCACATACCCAGAATGATTAAGAAATAATCTAACATTAGGACAAAATTAATGTCAATGTAGGGATGTCCTATCTATCTCAAGAGGAAGGAAAATATAACAGTATTTATTAACACTTACTATATGTAACACTACCTTAAGATCTTTACAGATTGTTTTAATAATCTCAACATCCCTATGAGATATTATCATCCCATTTTATACATGAGTTAACTGGGGTACAGAGTGGTTAAAGAACTGGTTTAAGGTAAAGGTTTAAGGTACAAGGTACAATTTAGAGCTGTATTAGTCAGGGTTCTCAAGAGAAACAGAACCGACAGGGGAGTTGTATGTCTGTAAAATACCTTCACAGAAGCACTTAGATTAACATACTAGGTGGATACCATGACCTAACTAAGCTGACATATAATTAGATATAACAAGTGGTAAATGGAAGTAATAGAATGTGAACTCTTTTGTGAGTGGCTACAAAGCCCCCCTTTATAGCCAGAGGTATCATGTTTTGTTTCCCAGTATCTGAGTTTTTTATTTGCACATAGCTATTTTTTTAATGGATTAATAAGTAAAATTGAACCCCCTAAGTAACTGAATTTATTGCCTTTTTGGACTCAATTCTCTTTGAGACTCAGGATGTTTGCTTTAGGATCTCTGATGTTCCAACTGAATTTCTGTCTGGCTTTCTACTTAATTGAATATCAAGAATCTTGGAATTACTTTACTTTCCATTGTCATACCTTTCCTTACTTATAGAAATATCTGGGTTTGGACCTCCCCTGTGCCTGTCCTTCAAATATAGTAAAACCTGATAGCATTCTCTAGTTCATATGTCTAGCATTGATTGCCCCTAAATTCCAGGACTCAGGTGTTCTTAGAGTATCCTGTCCCCTTCCAAATCCCAAACTCCAGGTCAGGTCCTCAAGGGCATCATGGTGCAAAAGCAATGATCAAGGTCCAGGATTAGTTTAAACAAATAACAGATGGGCTGAATATGTACTGATCTCAGGACTTGCTCTGGAATTCAGTTTGTTACTGCTACTGTTTTTACTTTTTTTTTTTTTTTTTTGAGACAGAGCCTCAAGCTGTCACCCTGGAGAGAGTGCCGTGGCATCACAGCTCACAGCAACCTCCAATTCCTGGGCTCAAGCAAGTCTCTTGCTTCTGCCTCCCAAGTAGCTGGGACTATAGGCGCC
>CAUYRH010181801.1:0-12672 GCA_963574655.1 Perodicticus potto | reverse complement strand
ACCAGCAATTAAGTCACCCCGCCCCCCATGGGCAACAACTGGAAAAGGAAAATCAAACCTTCCCACAATGACACACCCAGGATACCACTTTGGATAGTCCTCGGGTAATTGGCCCAGTTCAAGAGGTCCAAATCAATTGTCCCAGTCAGCACCGGTCTCTGGTGGGAGAGTACAAAAGGTCTCCAGCAACTAGATGAGAATATTCAAATTTTAATCATGTCAGAATGAATTTATAAAATTCTGCCATAATCACTGCCCCCCCTCCTGTTGAGGCATCAAGGGGCCACATTTGCTCCCTAGAACTTTCCAACGCACCCTCCAAATCATTCTCCCTGAAGAAAAGGCTCAACACAAGATGGAGAAGAATCTGGATTTGGGCTTGATGCCTGTAACTCAAGTGGCTAAGGTGCCAGCCACATACACCAGAGCTGGCAGGTTCAAATCCAGCTCGGGCCTGCCAAACAACAAGGACAACTACAACCAAAAAATAGCCAGGTGTTTGGTGGCACCTGTAGTCCCAGCTACTCAGGAGGCTGAGACAAGAGAATGACTTGAGTCCAAGAGTTTGAGGTTGCTGTGAGCTGTGACACCACGGCACTCTACCAAGGGTGACATCATAAGACTCTATCTCAAAAACAAAACAAACAAACAAAAACAAACAAAAAACCCCCTAAGAGTATCCTGACCATCATGGCCCATATTCGTAGTAGTGAATTGCCACGTGTTACATTTACATTACTCCATTTGCTTAAGCTCAGTAGTTGTAGATTGCTGTGAGCTATGATGCCACAGTAGCCTACCCATGGTGATAGCTTGAGGCTCTGCTCAAAAAAAAAAAATCTGGATTTGAAGTGTGAAGATTGAGTTATAATCCTTGCTTGACCTCTGTTTAGTTGAGTTCTCTTGTTAATTCATCTTGCTTTTTTTTTTTTTTTTTTTTGAGACAGAGTCTCACTATGTTGCCTTGGTGGTGTGCTGTGATGTCACAGCTCACAGCAACCTCAAACTCTTGGGTTTTCTTAAGTGCCTCAGCCTCCCAAGTAGCTGGGACTACAGGCTCCTGCCACAATGACTGGCTATTTTTTGGTTGTAGTTGTCGTTGTTCGGCAGGCCCAACCTGGGCTTGAACCTACCACCTTCAGTGTATGTGGCTGGTGCCCTAGTTGCTGAGCTACAGTTGCCATGCCAATTCATCTTGCTTTTTTAAAAATAGACTTTTCTCAAAGCTATAGATGCTGGCATGGATGTGGAGAGAAGGGAACAATTTTTTTTTTTTTTTGAGACAGAGTTTCAAGCTGTTACCCTGGGTAGAATGCTATGGTGTTATAGCTCACAGCAACCTCAGACCCTTGGGCTTAAGCGATTCTCTTGCCTCAGCCTTCCAAGTAGCTGGGACTACAGGTGCCTGCCACAATGCTACTTTTTGGTTGTAGTTGTCATTGTTGTTTAGCAGGCCTGGGTTGGATTTGAACCTGCCAGCTCTAGTGTATGTGGCTGGTGCCCTAGCTGCTGAGCTACAGGCCCTGAGACCCAGAAGGGAACACTTTTACACTCTTGGTGGGACTGCAGACTAATACAACTTTTTGGAAGGAAGTATGGAGAATCTTCAAAGAACTCAAACTAGGCCTCCCAGTTGATCCTGCAATCCCATTACTAGGCATTTCCCCAGAAGAAAAAATCCTTTTATCATAATGACATTTGCACTAGACTATTTATTGCAGCTCAATTTACAATTGGCAAAATGTGGAAAGAACCTAAATGCCCACCAACCTAGGAATGGATTAAAAAGCTGTGGCATATGTATACCCTGGAATACTATTCAGCCATTAAAAATGTTGGAGACTTTACATCTTTTGTATTAACCTGGATGGAGGTGGAATACATCCTTCTTAGTAAAGCATCATAAGAATGGAGAAGCAAGAATCCAATGTATTCAATTCTAATATGAAGGCAGTAGATGAGCTAATACAGGGGGTGGGGAGAAGGAGAATGAGGGAGCAGTGGCAGGGGGGAGGAAGGCGGTCACAGTGTATGGTACACCACTTGAGGATGAGACACAATTATAAGAGGAACTTTCTCTAACAAATGCAATCAGTATAACCTAATTCTTTGTACACTCAATGAATCCCAAACCATAAGAAAAGGAAAATAAATAAAGATAAATCGAATAGACATTTTGAAAGATCAGCTTTAGCCTCACAGCAAAACTGTGAAGAAAGTACAGAGATAGCTCATATCCTACCCCTTGGCCCCACATTACATGGCTTCCCCCACCATCAACATCCCTGCCAGAGTGGGACATTTGTTACAATTGGTGGAATTATACTAACATGTCATAATCACCCAAAGTCTGTAGTTACAGTAGGGCTTCCTACAGATGTTGCACATTCTGTGGATTAAGATATAGGGGCCAACAATACATAGGGTAGACATAAAGTTTGTGTGCAATTTACTATGTTAAACTACTTTAAGTTGCACACAAATGTTGTGTCCACCCTGTCTGTGCAGTGACCTGTGCCCAGCCACTGTATACAGAGCAGTCTCACTGCCCAAAAAATCCTCTTGTGCTTTGCTCCTTCATCCCTTCCTTTTTCTCCAAACCCTGCCAATCATCAATCTTTTTACTATCTCCAAAGTTTTGCCTTTTTCAGAGAGTTAAATATTTTAGCTTTTTAAAAAGTTTGATGGGATTCAGTATTTTCATCTGCAAAGCTGATAATTTCCATCCTACTTTCTCTGGCAGTTGCTTCACTGGGGTCTTCTCCCAACTACACAAACCCCATCAGCTAGTTCAGAGCTTCTCAATGTGAGTGAACATTGGGATGGACTGAGGGCTTGCTAAGATGCTGATTTCACTATTTCTATTTCGTTATGCCTGGGGTGATGGTACAAGATTTTGTGTTTCTGATGGGTTCCCAGCTGACGGTGATGGCTCAAGGGCCACACTTTATAATCAATGATCTAAAATCTAGGGCAGAGTTTCTTTGAATATGTTTAAAGAGACTGCCTTGTTCAGAAACGCCTGGTGCTAACGTGGAGTCCTGTCTCTGCCTGAATTTCACTGGGGCCTTCAGTTTGGAGTTTGGTGGCAAATACTGTAGGCGTGTGACATTACGGGGGTTCTCCGACCTATTTATTTTTGAGGTAGCAATCAGACAGTTCAAAGTGTATGATGATCCAGAGAGTCACGCTGCGAGCTCAGTGGCCTTGTCACCACATTCCTATGGTGTTAACACCGAGGTTGCTCGAGACTGGATGGGACTGTGGATGTGAAAGGCCTGCGTCAACACGAGGTGCTTCTCAAGGACAGAGCTCAGGGCCATCCACAGGGCGGGGGGGCCTGTGTCAGTCCCCTCCTTGTGGAAGAGTACAACACCACAACCGTTATTTCTCACCAGTCTTGGGGATTTTTTTTCGGCATAAATTTTACATGACTTGTTCTGAGAAGAATCTACACTGCTGCTATTCACCCAGCTACCCTGTCCACAATATTTGCAGTAGTTTTGGAATTCAGACAATGGAAATCAATTGCTTTTTTGATCTGGCAGATTTTTCAAAAGATGTTTCTCTCCCTCATCACATTCACTTTTGCTGTCGTCCCCTTCTCACCTGGCAGACTCTGCCTGAGCCCTCACCATGCTGCTTCCTCCGCATCAGGGGACTTTTGCTGGCCTTTTCTCTTCATACTGGCCTTTCAAACAGATGTGTAAAGCAATTATTCCATTCAGATTCATTATGCCGCACTTAGAACCGCTGTTATAGTGCACTTGAAAGAGCTGGGTTGTGATGAATTTTGTGTTTGCACCTCAGTTCCTGGAACAGCACCGCCACCCCTTCTCTTCCCTGCTTGTTGTATTACTTGTCTGAGCTCTCTTTCTGCTGCAGGAAAGCAGATGGAACACCAAAGGCCAAATATACCAGTCTGTTCAGGCCAATAAGCTTTCAATTAATGGTCTACTCTTTTCAAGTATCTTTGCAAAGAATATTGAGACCATTCATTTTCTCTAAAACATCTTTTGTGTTCTAACAAACATTTTTCCATTTCTTAGTACTTTATAATTCTGATTGATTTTGATTATATATTTGTAGAGGTATTTTTTTTTCCCCTGAAGAGAAATAAAAAGCCCTTCAACGTGTTCTTTTTCCTCTTTGCTTAGGAAGTCTCTGAAGTTGTCACACCCACACTCGAATCAACAACTGGGAATGACTATCCCAGCTGGGAAGGAACTCGAATTTTCTTGCTTTTCCAATTGCCTCTACTTGGTAGTGTCCTTGTCACTCACCACTGCTATTTTGGAGCTTACTCTGTGGGAGACCGGCTCTTCCTTCCTGACTTAACGTTAATGCAATCCAGGGTAAGATGCGGTGGTGGGGTGCAGGGGTAGTCAGCCTGCCAGTAGCAAAGAGAGACAGAAGAGGAAGTGCCTGAGATGGTCTCCCCTGACCTGCTGCTTGGATCCCAACATGGCCTTACGCTAAGCCTCTCCTACTCCTACAAAGTTGTCACCTGGCAGCCTCTATTCCAATACTGGTCCTAATGCAGGACCCCTGTGCTTTGTGGCCTTGTTCTGTATTGAAGAAACTATCCCTCTATGCATGGTGTCCATGTGGTTTATCAATGGCACATAAATAGTCTGTGCATCCTTATGCCTTAAGTCTTCAGGAAGTTCACAGACTTATGGAAACAAAGATTTGTTTGAATGTGCATTTGTATGTTTTCCTGGGGAGAGAATCCAGATCCTGATAGCTTCAAATTCTCAAAAAGCCATGTGATGCAAAGATATTGTAAAAGATGAAGGACATCAGGAGGCGGTGTGCAACAAGAAGTCTTTATTGAGCACCTACGATGTGTCAGACACTGTCCTAGATTCTTGATGTATCAGTGAACAACATCAAGAAGCATCTCCAGCCCCACCTCCCACCAGATCCTTACTGCATGAAGTTTACATTTCAGTGGGGGAGAGACAGCAAACTATATACAGTATACAAAATATCTTCTGTGTATATGGGAGGGCGAATGATTCATGGAAAATAAATCAGGGTGAGGGAGGTCAGGGAGGGGGCAGGAGGAAGTATTGCTATGATTTCAGGGTAGACCTCCTTGACAAAGTGACATTTGGTGGATGCTGAAGAGGGAAGAAATCAGGTGGCCACCCAAAGGAAGAACGTGTTAGGCAGAGGGCAAAGCTAGTGAGGTGACTCTCAGGTATGAACAAGACCAGCACGTTCAGAGTGGCAGAGTTGGGGGACTGAGGGAATGAGGTGTGCGTGTGTGGATCAGGCAGGGCTGCATGTGCCTCTGTGTGTGACTTGGGGGAGCTCCTTGAGAGTTTTAAGCAGAGGAGAGGTTAGGAGAAGATCGCTGAGGCTGGTGTTAAAAACAGACTTGGGGGGCAAGGGCAGGAGTAGAGGGACCAGGCTGCCCAGCAGTCATCTAGGAGAGATGACAATGGTGTGTGCCAGGATGGCTGCGGCAGAGTGCTGGGGGTCAGAAATGGCCATGGCTGGATTCTGAATATATTTGGAGATAGAGCCAACAGGATTGCTGACAGATCAGATGGAAATTGTCAAGAGAAAGGGAAGGTCAAGAATGACTCTAAGTCTTTTGGCCTGAGCAACTGAAAGCTGAAATTAACGGGAAAATGTAGAGCTTTTCGGTTAGACATGGCAAGGATTTTGGCTTTGTCACTTATTGTCTATGTTGTTACCTAATTTCTGGGAAGGACACTTATTGTCTCTGAGTTTCAGTGTTTTTGTTTGCAGATTGGGGATAACTATACCCATCTTGGATAAGGAATGACTATAATGTGCCTGGTATGTGATGTATTGAACAGATGCTAATCTTTTAGGGCATAAAAGAGGGAAGATGAGAGAGAACATAGGTGAGTGGTGGCTTCATCTTAGATAGGATCCTGTCTTTTGGCTCCATTGCTTAAATACATAAATATAAATTTATATACTATAAATTAAATTATAGTATTAATATCTGAGGTTTATCTTTTCATCAGCCTCACCTTTTCTTCTGCCTAGGTGCCTGGGGTTACTAATGTGGGGTTCATATTGGATATTTTTATTATTCTTCATACATTACCTTATTGTTATTCATCTTAGAAAACATGTTTCTTACAGTGAAAGAGAAATTCTTACCTGATAGTGTTCATTTTCCATGCATACTGTCACAAAAAGTCCTAACTAGTAAGTTTTTTTGGTTTTAATGATGAGGTTATTGGTATATTAAACACATTATGTTACACAGAAATTCTTATTGAGTTGTTGGATAGCCATTAAAAATGTTTTATTGGTGTTTGGTGTGACCAGTGAGGAATTTTTTTTTTTCAAATACATGTATTTTATTATTCTTCATTACATTATTTCCCCCCCCACCCCTCCGTGGTAAGACAGAATTGATTTACAGAAAACACCAAAGCTCCTGGTAGAGGGAGAGAATTCAAGTGGGGAGAGAGAAGACCAGTGAGGAATTTTTAATGGGTTTGTAATGCATTATTATTTTTCTTATTTAAGACAATGGAATATAATCTCTTACTGTTTGATTATTAGTTACCAAACACACTTTCAGTAGTGGCTAGGTTAAGGATAACAAGGGACCCCAGGTTAGGGGATTTAACAATGGAGAGAGGACTATGAACTGATTGGGTTATAAAAACACATCCTGCTTTCTTGATTCAAAGACTCTCAATCTTATCCATTTTAATATTTCTGAAATTAAAGTGTTCTATAATCAATACATACATTTAATCTGATAATATATCTACTAGGATTTTTGACAAATTTCAGTGTCACTCCTCTTCTTTATCCCAATTCTAACCCAGTTGAAAAATAAACTCATAGAATCTGCAGGTAGAGAGTAAATATCACATTTTATTGGTGGATAGATTGGCTTACTTTGTGTATTCTAAGCAATAACACTTTCCTTGATTCCTAGATTGATGCCTTCTACTGATATGAGTAGATAAAAAAGGAGGATGAAATTCTTCCTCCATGCTGGGGATTTTGGGTTAATGAGCTTCAGTAAAGTGAGAACTGTCATCCACTGGCTCTGGTCCTCCAGCTGGGTAACTCACTCCACTTCCAGGGAGACAAGGGAGAACCTGGTCCCAGACCAGGAGTATCAAAACTTCCTGTCTAGAATTATAGGTGCCACAGAGTCACTCTGAGTGTCCTTCAGAGAATATGATGGCACCTCCTCTTTGATGGGGAAATGGCTGAGTACCTCCTGGAGGCCCTGGGGTTAGCCGGAGGCAGTAAAGTAAGGGCCCTATTGTCTAGCAAAAGGGACACGACTCCAGCAGTCTAATCGATTAACACATGATATGGGGCCTGTGGTTGAAGGGGCAGTTGGGGGAAAATGTAAAGACATTTTTAAAAATTTAAAATTGAGTTGGGTGGTGCCTGTGGCTCAATGGAGTAGGGCACCAGTCCCACATGCTGGAGGTGGTAAGTTCAAACCTGGCCCCGGCCAAAACTGCAAAAAAAAAAAAAAAAAAATGAGTTTAATAAGTAAGGCCTTGATTATTTTGAATTCTTTTAAAAACAAGAAACAAATATCCATATACTACAAAAGAAAATAAAAATAAGTTCTTTCTCTGAAAGTTCCTCTCTTAGGGGCAATTACTATGACCCCTAATCATTATTAGGTTTTTGTGAATCCTTCTAGAGATATTTATACATAGGAAATATTTTATTTGTTTTGCACAAATGATAATTGTTAAAGATGTTTCTAGAAGAATACAGTGTGTGGTCCTTATTAGCCTTATAAACATTTATGATATGTGACCTCAATATTAACTCCCCTTTGGAGTACCTGACTATAACAAAAAACTTTTTTTTGTTTTGTTTTTTTGAGAAAGAGTCTCAAGGTATAGTCGCCCTGGGTAGAGTACTGGGGCATCACAGCTCACAGCAACCTCTTGGGCTTAAGCGATTCTCTTGCCTCTGCCTCCGAAGTAACTGGGACGACAGGAGCCCACCACAATGCCCAGCTATATTTTGGTTGCAGTTATCATTGTTGCTTAGCAGGCCCGGGCTGGGTTCAAACCTGCCACCCTAGGTGTATGTGGCCAGCGCCCTGCTGACTGAGCTACGGGCACTGCCCAAGAAAAAACTTTTTTATTGGGGATATAATTACCAATTAATGACTTAAAATCTGTTAAAAAAGAAGAGTCTGAAAATATTGGTTATTGAAAGGGATATCATTTGTAGCGACATGTTTCAAAGTATATATTCACATTTGTTTTTTTCTGCAGTGTCTCTGAAATATGCTTCCATGGTTACTAGGTAATAGACAAAATGAGAATATAAATGTACAGATAACCAAAATAGAATTGTTTGTTATTGAAGACATTTTTCACAGATGACATTTATTGTCACCAGTTTCCTTAGGGCAATTTGAAAACTCTGAGGTCCTGAATGTTAAGATATAATGTATGTATAGCCCATACTTCCCTCCAAGTATATTCTTACCTAATTAGGAATGATATTATCTTCTAAAAACTGAGTTTGGAAGGTAAGCAGTGGAGCTGATTTATAAATAATAACATTTGTTGCATTTGCAATGGTATAAATGCTAGCAGAAGTGCTGTGAGAGTGAGGTACAAAGGCAGTCACACACACAAAAAATGAGCTCTTATTCTTTTTTTTTTGAGACAGAGTCTTACTACATCACCATCAGTAGAGTGCTGTGGTGTCACAGCTCAAACTCTTGGGCTTAAGCAATTCTCTTGCCTCAGCCTCCCAAGCAGCTGCGACTACAGGCACCTGCCACAATGCCCAGCTATTTTGTTGTAGATGTCATTGTTTGTCAGGCCTGGGTTGGGTTCGAACCTGCCAGCTCCGATGTATGTGACTGGTGCCCTAGCCACTGAGCTACAGAAACCAAGTCAAGATCCTGTTCTTAAGAGCAAGACAAAAGTTTCACAATCCTGTACCTTCAACATTTTTTGGATTAAAGAAAAAGTTTTCTCAATCAAGGAGGTAGGGGTGTGAAACTAGGCTGCAGAAATGGAAAGTGCGCTAAATTAGGAATAGACATGAGTGGTTTCCCCAGATTTGCCTCCATGTGTATGACCTTGACCTTGACCATGACCAGTTAGTCACCTTCTTCAGGGTCAGTTTTCTTCATTTGTCAACCTTAGTAGTAATCTCACATGTTCTTTCTAAATCCTACATTCTATCACTTTAGGAAGGGACTTTAAATATTTTATTTTCTCTTCATCTCAATAAAAAGCTGTGGATTCCACACTGGAATTCTTGTTTGATAACTTTAAGTGTGGCACCTCTTTCAAAATGTTTAATTACTGAGTAATCCTACAAGTAGTAGCTTTTATTTAGTTATTCCTGAGTAATACCATAAAATAATCACAACTAATAGCAACCAAAATTTTTTGGTTGTCCAGTGAAATTATGCCAATATAAATTTCTCACATATTACAAATTTTCTTCATCATCTTCATTTACCTCCTCTGAAAACTATAGGCTGCTGGGATTAAATTTAGATTTTAGAAAATAGTTTGGGTGTAACTTATTATTATGGATGAATACTTTTTTATAGTTTACTTATTTATTATTATTATTATTCTTTTGAGAAAGGGTTTTACTTTGTTGCCCTTGGTAAAGTGCCATGGTGTCATAGCTCACAGCAACCACAAACTTTTGGGCTCAAGCTATTCTCGAGCCTCAGCCTCCTAAGTAGTTGGGACTATCGGTGCCTGTCAGGCTACTTTTTAGAGACAGGGCCTCTCTCTTGCTCAAGCTGGTCTCAAACTTGGTCTCTCTCTTGCTCAAGCTGGTCTCAAGCAATCCACCTGCTTTGGCCTCCCAAAGTGCTTGGATTATAGGCATGAGCCATTGCGCCCAGCCCCTATGGATGAATACTTTTATTGAAAATAATTTAATTATATTAAATTTTTTAATGAAGTATAATACACATACAGAAAAGACACAAATCAAAGATTAGAGCTAGTAAATGTGAAGTGACTGTACTTACCTACAGTAATCACTGTCCTCTCCCTCTCCACCGGAAAGCCCTTGCTCTCTCTCTCTTCTCTCTCTCTCTTTTTAATTCCCCTTGCTCTTTCATACAGGACTAAACTCTTTTAGAAGGACTAAACCCCACAGAATACTTTTGTATGTGTTTTGAACTTTATGTAACCCAAGTCATATAGTGTCTAACTTCTTTTACTTAACATTATTGTAGTTAATCATGTATTTCCATGTGCTTGTAGTTATTTCATTAACAGGTGTTGAGTGTTCTACTATATGTCACAAAAATTTATGCATTGATTCTATTGTTTTTAGGCATTAGGGCTGGTTTTAGTTCGGGGCTATTAAGTATGGCACTGCTATAAACATTTTTGTGAACCCTGTTTGAGGCACACCTGCATATCTTTATATTGAGTTCTGACAATTAAGTTTGTGAATTCATGCTAGAAAAAAAAGTGCTACATACTTCATTGCTGAATATCACTATGGTTACCTTCAACATACACCCCCTTAGGAAGCTATGCACTGACACCAGCACCTTGTCCACTCATTAAAGCAATTTTGAAACTTTTTTTCTAGACTAGCTATCAAAGCTTTTGTCATATTCCCCTTGATGTCCTGAATACCATCAAAATGTCTTCCTTTCATTATTTCCTTTATCTTAGAGTAAAGAAAAAGGTCATTGGGGGGCCAGATCAGGAGAGTAGAGAGGGTGTGCCAATATGGTTATTTGCTTGCTTGCTAAAACCCTCTCACAGATGGTGCTGTGTGAGCTGGTGTATTGTCATGAAGCAAAACCCTAAGAGTTGCTGGCCAAGATTTTCAGTTAAGATTTTCCTGACAGTTTCTCTATTGATGATAATTTAGTCTGCTGTTTCTCACAGTCAGCCAACAATTTTGACTCACAATAAGACAAATTTTTGCAATGTTTTTGTCAGTTTTTTTAAACAAGTGAACAATTTATTAAGAATTAAACAAAGGTATGATGTGATATAGTACAAGCAAGACACTCAAGATAGGTGTAATAGTACTACTCACACAAAAACTTAAATTTCACCTCAAAAAAAATCACAAGACAAGAAAGAAAGCAATTTCACTGTTATAAAGTAAGATATTTCATGCAAAGTATTAACTCTGCCCCTCCAAAACCCAACCTCCCAACACACAAAAAACTTTCTGGGAATACTGCTATGTTAACATATTAACCACAGTATAATCATTCATAGGAAAACAGCAATTAAGCAATGAATTAAACGAAATAACAAGTTCAAACTATCATAAACTCATAGACCACAATGATTTTACAAGACAAGCAATTCCAGAAATCTTATAAACAATAAAAAAAGAAGAATTATTTCAACATCATTCTACTTGATCTGAATATACCTGATATTGAAATTGGAGAAAATATATTGTTATAAAGGGAAATTACAAACACATTTCACTTATAAATGAGGATGCATTAAAATTAATGTTTAAGTAACGTACTTTGGTCAAAATTGAATCCAATTTATATGAAAGTTAGTCATAGTTAGCTATGACTACAAACACTGCAAAGTCTCTGTATTAACCATTAACAATTAAATTAACAATAATTAAATGCAAATTAAAACCACCCTGAGATACCATCTAACTCCAGTGAGAATGTTTTTGTCAGTTTTGTTCATTCCTGGCTTCCCCGAACTCTTTATCAGTGATGCTGTCTCTCCCCTCAGAAAAATGTTCAGTATGTTTGTACGCTGCTGTTTTCTTCATGACATTATCTGGATAAACTTAGACTAACATGCCCTTGATTTCACTTCCACTCTTGCCAAATTTAAGAAGAAATTTAATGATATTTCATTACTCTAATTCAAGTTCTGACATTTTTACAACGGCACACAAGAACATGCCATAACAATAATAAACACTACTCTGTAAGATGCCATCAGGTGTTGACACAAACACAACTGTAAGACACTGATATACTAAGGTTATGAAACCTTACAGAGTTGTTTGTACAGTGCTGACAACCTAAGGGCACAGTGGCAAGTTTAGGAACTTAATTGTCAGATTCCCAAATACATAGCTGTGGGTTGGTTGCTGGATCATACAATACATGTATGTTCAAATTTAGAAAAATGCCAGTTTATCAAAGTGGTTATGCTAGTTTACATACTCATAATTGGTATACGAGAATTTCTATTGCTTTCAATTCTTGCCAACATTTGGGACTGATAGTCTTAAATTTTAACTATTCAGGAATATGTGGTTTGAACATACATTTCCCTGACTACTGACAAGGTTAAATTTATTTTTAAAAAGTTTCTCAGGCATTTATTTTGAGTTAACCTTTTAACCTGATGCCATAAGCATCAGTTATCTGGATTCTTTCATTTAATATACCAATATTGAGGCTAAATAATATTCTGTAAATACTTAAATTTGTGTTAACCCTGGTCATTTTAACACTTACAATAAATTATAAGTAAATAAGACCACATATTTAAAAATGTTATTGTTCACTTAGCCTTTCATCTTGGTAAAGAACTTTGTCACCTAAAGGAAGAGACAGGGAAAGACCAGAAGAGGAACGGAGAGAGCTTCTCTCTCCCCACTTGAATTCTCTCCCTCTACCAGGAGCTTTAGTGTTTTCTGTATTCTTTTCTGTAAATAAATTATGTCTTACCACTG
>CAUYRH010181793.1:0-22334 GCA_963574655.1 Perodicticus potto | reverse complement strand
TACTTGTAGAAGACTGAAACTGGACCCACACTTTTCACCATTAACAAAAATTGACTCTCACTGTATAAAAAATTTGAACTTAAGACCTGAAACTAAAGATTCTTGGAGAGAGTGCAGGGGAAACTCTTAAAGAAATTGGCATGGGAGAATACATTATGAGGAAGACCTCCTGGGCAGTTGAAACAAATTTCAAATACAGTAAAATATACAAACATTAAGAGCACAGCTAGGTGATATATTTCATATAAATACGTTTCTGTGTGATCACCAGACAGAAGTGTAAAACACCCATTACCTTCATGTTCTTTCCAGCCAATACCATCCACCTTCCCCTAACCCTTATGATAATCACTCCTTTGACTTCTATTAAGATTAGTTTTACCTACCCCTAAACTTAGTATGAACAAAATTATACGATGCACTTTTGCCTCTGTATTTTTTCACTTCACATAATGTATCTGAGATTCTTCATTTTACTGTACTGAGAAGTATTTCCTTCTTTTACACAATGAATAGTGTTTTCTTATATTCTTTAATTGGAGGATATTAGAACTGTTTCCTTTTAGCACTCTTGTGAAAGAATCTTTCATTAGCATTCTTGAACAAGCACATTTTGGGACATAAGTAATCATTTCTTTTGGGTGTATTCTTAGGAGAAGAATTGTTGATTCATAGACTAGATATATGTAAACAGTTTTCCATAATGAGTTCATCATTGAACACTCTTTTCCACAGTACATAAGCAATCTGGTGCCTCCACGCCTTACCCCCATGTGGCATTGCTGACCTCCTTTTTAATTTTTACCTTTAAACATTTGAGTAATCATATTTACTTGTGATTGTAATTTGTATTTTCCAGATGACCAATTGTACTGTATGTACTTATTTGCCTTTCAGATGCTTTTTTTATGGTGAAACATTTGTTCAACTTTGAATTCTTTTTTCAAAAATTAGATAGAAACTCTTTCACCAGGGTATTCTGTTGTTTGTTTTGTCAAAGGCCAGATGGCCATATAAGGCAGGTTTTGGATATAGATTCTTCGTTCTGTTCCATAGATCTATGTCTCTCTTATTCCAACAATGCCATGCCATTTTGATCACTATAGACTTACTGTATAACCTGAAGACTGGTAAAGTGATAACCCCCAGATTTGTTCTTATTTTTTAGAATTACTTTGGCAGTTCAGAAATTTTTCTGGTTCCATAAGAAACATACAACTATTTTTTCAAGATCTTCAAAGTATAATGTTGGCATTTTAATGATTGCCTTACATCTGTAGATTGCTTTGGGAAATATAGACAATGTGACAATGTTGATTCTTCCAAGCCATGAGTGTGATTTGTTCTGCCATCTGTTAACATCCTCTGCTATTTCTTTTCTCAGTGATCCTGCTATCCCATTACTAGGTATCTACTCAAGGGAAAAAGACAATTTACCACAAGGACATTTGCACTCAAATGTTTATAGCAGTATAATTCACAACTGCAAGGATGTGGAAATAACCCAAGTGTCCATCAACACATGAATGGATTAATAATTACAGTATATTTATTTCATGGGATTCTGATCAGCCATAAAAAAGGTGAAGATTTTGTATATTTACAACAATCTGGACAGCTTGGCGAACATTCTCCTAACTAAAGTATTAGAAGAATGGAAAAATAAGCATCGTGTGTACTAAGTTTCAATTTGAAACTAGGAAACTAGAAGATTAACAAATACATGCTCACATAAGAGAAAAACAAACTTAATTTCAAAGGGGGCGAGGAAGCAGTTGGGAAAGTTCCCAACAAGTACATTGTACGGGTCTATGGCACACTCCCTGAGTGAAGGATTCAACTCCAACGTGGCCTTAATTTAACCTCACAAGCAAGTTATGTAACTTAATTGTATGCATTTTCATATTAATCAGGCATTTTAAAAAAGACAAAACAATTTAGAAAGAAATGAGAAAAAGAGAAAGATACGAAAAATGAAGTTAAGGATACAACATTCATAAATTTTGTCAGTGACACACAGATACACAAAAACTAAAAATCTGTTAATAGCACTATTGACCATATATTAAATGATTGAGAAATGCATAAATATTACAATAAATTTAAATTTGGCACTGTTTGCCTTGAAAAGGGTCAGAAGTTGGCATGGGGAAGTAGTTGTCAAAAAGATTGCAGGGTGTGATGATCATGAATTGGTAGAAAAGGAGTTATCTGAATCTGATGGAAAATTGTAATACCAGACAAGGACATAGAGCTCACAGCACATTTAGTGAACTGAGGGCGCTGGTGAATGCTTGTAGGGAGGAGATTATTATGACACTACCCCATTCAGCTGAGTTCAATTTTTTTTCTTCTTTAAGTAGTATTTCTTGCAAGAGAATTTACACATAAGAAGCAGCAAAATTCATGTTATACTCAAATTGCTCCCTAATATATCAAATGTGTTGGAACAAATCCATGTTTTCAGAAGAAGTATTAAAGCAGAACTGACTGCATATCCTTTTGGATATAATTTCCAAGATTCATGAGTAATAATATAAAAACGTGGGCTAATTGAATTAACAAATATACAATCCTTTGGTATGAAAATGAAGTGCTGGCAAACATTTTCTATAATGGTCAAGGTAATAAATACCTAGAGCTTTGCAAGCGATAAGGTCTTCACTGCAATTACTTAAATCTGTAACAGTGATGCAAAAGGGGTGACAGACAATGTGAAGTTGAATGAAAGTGGTTGTGTTCCATCAAACTATCCCACCCCTTTATGCACTAGGATAGCATTCCAGAACCCACAGCAAATTCCTGAAACCATGGATAGTACCAAGACTCATATGTACTATATATATGTATATATATATATATATATATATATATTTTTTTTTTTTTTTTTTTTATCTGATAACTCAGAGTGTTGTATAAGTGGTGGGCATTGTCGATAGCATGGATCTACTGGAGAAAGGGATGATTCATGTCCTAGGCAAGAAGGAGTAAGATGGTATGAGATTTCATTGGTTTACACAGAAAGATGCTCAAATAAAAACTTACGAGTTGTTTATTTGTGAATTGTTCCATTTAATATTTTTGGGGCCTCACGTGATTCACTGTGGAAGGTGAAACTATGGATAAGGGGAGGCTGCCGTATTACAAGAGTAGGTAGGAACCAAAAGTCTATAAATATTTGCTGCTTGTTTTTACATGCTGTAGATCGCTATCACTTTGGAAGGTATTAATAAAGTTGCATAATTTTGCTATTTTGAGAAAGTATAAAAGGAATTGATGTAGGTGGGGGAAGTTTATTCATAATCTTTCCTAACCTCTTTAAAATGCTCACATGGAGCAGTTTATGTTGCATCTTCCAGTTTTTTTCTATTAAATAGAAGTCAAAATTTATATTGCTAAAATTTATAGTTAATAGTGATTGAGGCTGTACTAAGAGCAATTGTGATAGAAAAAATGTTTATGTAAGGTGGTCAAATTTTTTTAAAGGAAAAAGAGAGAATTTTCAACCTAAGGTAAAGTCTTGACTTATCCAGAATATGAACAAGTACAGTGAAGGACAAAACTTGATTGTTTCTAGAAAATTATATTGGAATGGAATTTCATATTTCTAAGTCTGAAAAAAGGCTAGGAAAAATTAATCCAGTTAGGGGCGAATTCATAAGATAATTATGTTAAAAATTGGAGTGAGAAACTCATACAGCATTTATTATAATACACTATTCATCCAAATCTTGAATTTTTCTTTTTCCTGTTAAAATTGTAAATTAGTCTTAGAAGTCTTAAAAAGGGCTAGTGAAATGTGTTATTTTAATACTCTATTTCTTATATTATACCATAATATAATATAAAATAATTGTAATATTTATAATTTATAATATATTATAAAATAATTATAACATTATTTTTAAAAATATAATAGTATCACAGAGTTTCCAAGTCTCAATAGAATATTTTCCTTTGTATTGTGGTGACTTTATCAGGGGCTTGATTTTTACAAAATACAACAGTATTTTTAATTAAGAAAAAAATTTATTGTTACTTTTGACTGTGTAATGAAGTAATTATTTTCCAGGCATCCATGAACATATTTTAATGTAGCAGTGAAAACTCCTGATGATTCTTCTGATTTTATCTTTTGGAGGCCAGAACTGATAAATAATATGTAAGTCAATAAATATAAATTAATGATGTCTTTTATCTCTAAAATTATCTTTGAGATTTCCAAGAAGGATATATGAAAATTAAACATTTCACATTACATGATAAAAATAAAGACATAATTAGACTTGTTTGGTATGTTTGACATTTCTTAATTAGCTCAACTCAGCTATGATCCACATGGGAAGAGTTGTTGACTCTAAAAAGATGCTGAACCATTAAAAAGTTAAATTTGTATAGGCTAAATATTTTAATATAAACATTAACTTTTAAAAGATTGTTACTTTTCATGGGAAAGACCTGTAGATTGGCTGATGGTCTCACTGTCCATAATATTCTTATATGCATGGTCAAGTTTTATTAAAAAAAAACATATAGTATAATTAAGTACTCTAATAGAAAATTGATAGCTTCCATTCTGATATGGGTTACTGTAACAAATTAACCACAGTCTTTCAATCTGATTATCAAACAGGTTTATACTTATCTCTGATGTTTGCCCAAAGGCTCTGGTGTAAGATATAGGATGAAAAATCAGTTTTCTCAGAATAAAATGCAGAATATGACAAAAGAATCTAACTTTAATGAAAATATGCAAGACAACCTCTCTGAAAGAGTTTGAGGGCAAAGGAATAGTCCTGAGTAACTTTGGAAATGACTGGTTCTTATAACATTAAGGAAAAAGGAACTCTAAATAAGAACCGTTGGTAAAGTTGCTTCTCATAAGGGTTTGTGTTAACAGTTCTGAGTCATTGTACATTTTCATTGAAATTGAACAAATAAATAAATGACTAGTAGATGGTTGAATCCAGATTTCTCACTATTGTGTGGAAGTATACAGACAAGCAAGACAGAAAGTTAAAATGGCCTGTGTGGTAACAGATTAAAATTAAGAGACTTTAGTAGAAGTGTAGTTTAATTTATCTCATTACAAATTCAGATAAACTGATATATATATATATATATATATATATATATATATATATTTGTGTATATGAGGTCTGGCAATTAAGTTTGTGAACTTGCCAGTGTGTGGTTATGTTGGCAGCACTGTACAAACAACTCAAGAAGTTTTCATAACCTTGCTATATCAGTGTCTCACACTTGTTTTTAGGTCTTTGTGTGGCAATTTCTTACTGAGTGGCTTTCATTTTTACTGTTGCATGCTTTCGTGTTTCATCTTGAGAATATTGGAGCTTGAATTAGAGGAAAAAACAAGCATTAAATTTCTTGTTAAATGTGGCAAGAATGCAAGTGAAATCAGGGACATGTTACTTCAAGTTTGTAGGGATAATGCCATGAAGAAAACAGCAGTGTACAAACAGATTAAAAGTTTTTATGAGGAGGGAGAAAGGATCATTGATGAAGAGAGGTTGGGGATAGCAGTAATAAGCAGAACTGATGAAAACATTGCAAAATTTCATCTAATTGTGTGTAAAAGTCATCAGCTGACTATGAGAAGCACAGTAGACCAAGTAAACATCCACAGAGAAAATTAGGAAAAACTTAACTGAAAATGTTGACATGAGAAAGGTAAGTATAAAAAATGGCCCCAAAGGAGCCCATCGATGAACAAAAGGAAAGCCAAAGTTTGACAAGAGATGTTAGAGAGGGAAAGCAATGTTTTGAGCCATGTTATCACTGGTGATAAAAAATGGGTGTATCAATGTGACTCTGAAACAAAGCATCAAAGGCCACAGTGGAAGTCACCCAATTCTCAACAACCAAAAAATTTCTGTCTTTTTTAAATCAACAGTCAAAAGATGTTGCTGGCTGAATGTGGTGACTTACCCCAACAATCCTAGCTCTGAGGGAGGCCAAGGTGGATGGATTGTTTCATCTCAGGAGTTCAAAGTCGGCCTGTGCAAAAGTGAAGCCACCTGTCTCTACCAAAAACATAAAATAAACTAGGTGGATGTGGTGGTACATGCCTGGAGTTCCAGCTACTTGTGAAGCTGAGGCAAGAATTTGCTTGAGCCCAAGAGTTTCACATGCTATGAACGATGATGATCCCACTGCACTCTCCCAGAGTAACAAAGTCAGGCCCTGTCTAAAAAAAAATAAAAAAATTTCTAACCTTCTTTGCTATCAGAAAGATTATTCTTTATGACTTTCTACCAACAGGACAAATAGTTAATGAAGTTTACTATCTGGAAGTGCTAAAAAAGGTTGCGTGAAAATGTAAATGAAAACCACCTGAACTTTCCCCCCAATGACTCCTGCATCAAGACAATATACCAGCTCAAACAGCACTGTCTGTGAGTGAGGCCAAGGTGGCTGGATAGCTTGAGCTCACAGGTTTGAGACCAGCCTGAGTAAGAGTGAGAACCCATCTCTAAAAATAACTGTGCATTGTGGCAGGTTCCTGTAGTCCCAGCTACTTTGGAGGCTGAGGCAAGAGAATCACTTGAACCCAAGAGTTTGAGGTTGCTGTGAGCTATAATGCCATAATACTCTACCGAGGGCAACAAAGTGAGGTAAGAGACAGTGGGGGAAGGAAGGAAGGAAGGAAAAAAGAAAGAAAGAAAACATATATAAAGGAAGATGTTTTGATGACATTCAGGATATCAAGGTAATATGAAAACAGTTCTGATGACCATTCCAGAAAGAGTGTATGAAAATTTTCTTGAAGGCTAGACTAGACATTGGCATTGGTGTATAACTTCCAAAGGGGAGTAATTCATAAATGGTCATATTGATATTCATCAATGAGTTATATGCCACTTTTTCTAGGAGGAGTTTGTGAATTTGTCAGATCCTGTATGTACATTAGTGAGTATACACACATATATTTTCTTGTGCTGCTGTCTGAGAGGATAGAGAAGCTTGTAGCTGTAAACATACCTAATGACTAAATCTTGGTTACTAATAACATTGTCCAATTAAAGGAACCAGAATCTTGTATAAATGGTCAACTTTAAGATTAGAGCAAGAAATATACAATATGGACATAGAGAAACTTATAATTAGATACTGCAAATAAAAAAGCCTTAAACACATAAACTTATACTCAAAAAATAAGGGGAGAGGAGAACCTAAGGGCCAAAAGTGGAACAATTTGAGCCAAAATCAATGTATCACTGGATTAGAAGTCAAAGACTAAAATAAATAGCCATAAGTCCACACTAATATAAATAAATAGTTGAAGAAATAAATATGTGAAGAACTGACAAATCTGTCATGGAGAAAAATTCCAAATAATTTATGCAGATGTTGTACCCTCAAGAAAGTTGACGTATAACTTCTTATGACAGACTACCTATAATGGCTTCCTTCTCATAAAGACAGGATGGAAAAGGGGAGAAAAAAGAGTAACTTTGCAGTGGAAAACCATGACAAGCAAAAATTCATCCAGGTATTAAGTCATACTTATAGTAGTATGATTGATATGATTTGATATGAGAGGATGGCAATTTTCTCATATGATATTTCTGAGACATAAACAATAATCCTGCTTTACTCATGAGAAAAACATGAGATAGATCACAATCAGGGGGAATTCTGTAAAATATTGAAACAGAATTCCTCAAAACTTTCAAGATCATCAAAAATAAGAAATTCTGAGAAAATACCACACACGAGAGAAATTGATGTGGACATAAATGCTAAATATAGTATTTTGGATATAATACTTCAAAAGATCATTGGCTAGCAACTGAGGAAATATGAATGTAGTATGAGTTGTATTTAGTTCCCAATAATATATTAATGTTATTTCATTAATTATAATAAAGCTACCAATCAAAAGTAAGATATTAATAATAGGGAAAACTGGTTACAGGCTCTGGGAACTATCTGCATTATCTTCTCCATTTTGCTATAAATTTAAAATTGCTATATATTGAGTTTATTCAAAAATTAATTAGACTGAAAAGAGAAATCAACCACTATCTAATAATAGTTTTAGATTTCAATACCCTCCCCCGTTTTTTTTACTAATGCATATAAAATCACCCAAACAAGAACCCAACAACACTATCAAACAACAGTATCTAATCATTATGGAAGACTCAATACCATCACCAACAACCCAATACACGTTATCTTCGAACATCTCTAAAATGTGTATCAAGATAAGCTAGATTATAGGCTTTAAAATAACCCTCAGAAGATTTAAAAGATTTGAAATCATATAGTGGCATTCACCAATCACAATGGAACATACTACAGAGAGAATGAATGCTAAACACTTGGAAAATAAATAACATAGTCCAAAAATAATGCTACAATTGAATATCAAGTCTCAAAGTATTTAAAGGTATACTGAACTAAAAATTAGAACACAAATTATCAATTTTTGTCTCATGCAGCTAAAGCAATTTAGAAAAGGAAATTTATGGCACTCATAGCTTAAATTAGAAAGGAGAAAAAGCAATAACATAAGCTTTTACCACAAGAACCTAGAATAAAAAGAAAAAACTAAATCCAAAGCAAGCTGAAGGAAATAGTAGAGATATAGCAGAAATCAATGAAACTGAAAACAGCAAAAAACAGATAAGTCAATTTTAAAACATTGCTATTTAAAAAGATCAACAAAGTTGACAAATCTCTACCAAAACCAATAAAGAACAATAGAAGACACAAATGACCAATGTGAGTAATAAATAATCTAATATGACTATTAAATCTTCAGACATCAAAAGCAGAGTAAGTGGATATTACGAACATATCTACACAAATAAATTTGACAAGTTAGATGAATGGATCATTTCCTCAAAAAAATCAAAAACTCCCCTGATGTGAAAAGATATGTTGAAAATCTTTATATTTGTTAAAAAAAATTGAATACATAATTCAAAGACACCCTAAAAGAAAGTTTAAAGTCCAGGTGATTTCAATGAATAATTATACCAAATGTTTAGCATTTAAACATTTAAAGAAGAATTAAAACCAATTTTACACATCTATTCTGGAAAACAGAAATAATTTCCCAATTCACCTTGTAAAGTAATATTAAAATATTTCCCTAAACCCAAATTATAAAAGGATAGCACAAAAAAAATAAAAATATACACTAATACATCTTATGAATGTATACCCACAAATTTTCTACCTTATATTCACCAACAATTCAGGAAAAAACATATATATCACAATCAACTGGCATTTATTCTTTCTGGAACCTAAAGTCTATTTTACTATTAAAAACATAATCAATATAGTCTACCATATTAACAGGAATATATAGAAATCAATTGATGCAGAGAAAGAATTTCTAAACATTTCCCATTTACTAATGATAAAATGTTCATAAAATTAAGAATAAAAAGGAATTTCTTCAACTAAATAAAAAAAAGATCTATCTACAATAAATCACTACAGATGATACAGTACTTATTCATAAAAGAATGAATGTAATGTTTTCTGCCTAAGATGGGAAGGATTGTAAAGACATACTCTCCTGCCACCCCTATTGAGCATGACTCTAAATATTTTATCCTATTCTGTATTACCATAGGTCAAGTCAAAGTTATAGCAGGTATAAAGATCTAAAAGGAGGAGATAAATCTCTTTTCTCGAATAAATGATGACCTAAAATTCTGAAGAATCCAAAAAAGCCCCCAAATTTTTAGAACTAATAGTTGAGTTCAGCAAACTCACAGGATAATCAAAGAACAGAAAAATCAAAGAACAAAATATAATTTTATTTCAATATACTAACAATGAATACATGGACACCAAAATTAAAATTATAATACCATTTGTCACTACCTAAAAACAAATTGAAATGTTGAGGCGTAAACCTACATAACTTCAATGTGGAAACTACAAAATGCTGATGAAAGAAGTAAAAATTGATATACCTGCTGTTTTCCAACCTTGAATGGCTCAACTTAGTAGCAAGCAAAAATAGACAAATGGGACTATATCAAACTAAAAAACTTCTGTACAACAAAGTTGTACATACATAAAATGGATGATATTCAACTTTTTTTAAATGAAGGAAATTATCAACATGAGAAATCATAAGTGAATCCAGAAGACATTATATGAAGTGAAATAGGCTAGTCATAAAAGGACAAATACTGCATGATTCCACTTACATGAGGTTTATAAAACAATAAAATTCATAGAATCGAAGAGTGGACATGGTTGCCAAGGGCTTACCAGAGAAATGGGGAGGTGGTAATCAATGGACATAAAGTTCAACTTCAGCAAGATAAATAAGTTCTAGAAATACTGTTCAATATTTTGGCTATACTTAATGATACTACATCGCACACTTAAAAATTGGTTAAAAGGATTGATCACATGTTAAGTGTTCTGAACACAAGAAAATAAAATAAATTCTTCTCAAAATGATATACAAATGTGACAAAATCCCAATAATACTTTGTGTCAGTATTGATAATGATAGTAACCAATACTGAAGGAATAATAAGCACAAAGATTAATAGAACATGAAGGAGAACCCAAAAACAGACCAAAACAAATGTATACATCCACCTGACTTTTGATACAAGTCACAGAGTAATTCAATGGAGGCATGATAGGCTTCCCAAAAAATGATGATGAAATAACTAAACATCCAATAGGCAAAATAAGGTAAATCTCAGCCTCCAAATGCATCACAAACTTAAAACTGGCAAAGTTTATCATAAACTCGCCAATCATCAACAAATTTTATGATATTGGTAAATCATAAAATTGGCAAAGTTTAAAAAAATGGAGATAATTTTATGTTAGATATCTGGACAAAAATATATAGATACCAAAAGAATAACTCATAAAAGGAAAAAAGTAATACACTGGATTTCTTTAAAATTAAATACTTTTGCTCTGAAAATGACACTGTTAACAGATGAATGGACAAGCTGTAAACTGAGTAGAAAATATTTTCACACCACATATCCAGCAAGGGACTATCAAGAATATATTTTTAAAAATCTTAAAATTTACCAGAAAAAAATTAGATTATCCAATTAGAAGTTGGGGAAAATAAATGAATGGACATATAGGCAGTGTAAAGTACAAAAATATATTCAACATTATTATCCATAAGACAACTACAAATTAAAAATATAAGTATGTATCACTTTGGCCTACTAGAATCTCTCAAGGGAAATATGATAATATCAAATACTTGTGAAGATGCAGAGAAATTGCACCCACTCATGTACTGTTGGTGGAATTGTGTTAATAAAATGACCTGCTGCTCTGGAAAATGGTTTGCAATGTCCTCATAAACCATGTGTTCAATGGCAAATGGAAATTTCATTCCTGGCCATTTATCCTAGAGAAATGAAAATATGTTCACACAAAACCCATACACAGTTACATTCACAGGAACTCTATTCATAACTACCCCCAAAAGGAAATAACTCAAGGTCTTTCAATGGGTGAATGGTTGAACAAACTGTGATACATTCAGCTAAGGGATACGGATCCACAGTAAAAAGAAAGAAACTATAGATACTCCCAATGCCTTGAAGAAACTCCAGAGAATTATGCTGAGTGAAAAAAAAATCTTGTTAAAATTATATATTTTATGGTTCCTCTTATATAGCTTTCTTGAAATGAAAAATTATGGAAATAGCTGAGTGGCCAGACTTTAAGCAGAAAATGGGGGTGGAAAGGAGTTGATTGTTGCTATAAAAAAGGCAACACGAGGGACAATGTGGGCGATGCAAAAGTTCTGTGTATTGACTTATTGGGGTCAAAGTTCTGGCTATGATATTGTACTATAGTTTTTTGAGATGTTACCATTGGGAGAAACTGAGAAAAGGGTGCATATAATTTCTAAAAATTATTTCTTATAATTGCATGTAAATATACCATTATCCCACAATTTAAAAAAATTAAATATGTAATACACAAGAAGCAATGGTAAAATGACATGCAGTGAATATTGAGATAAATATACTGCAGGGGAATTATGGTTACAGAAGATACAATAGATATTATATATTTTAACAAAGCATTAATAACCGATACTACAGAATGGAAAAATACATCAGAGAAAAAAATAACAGTAGCAATCATGTCATTTCTTTTAAAGATAGTCAATAATAATTAAAATTCTATTTGGAAACCAATTAAGAAACTAAATCTACTTTTTTCTTAGCCTTAAGGGTGTCTTTTGGAGAGCATATATCTTCAGGTGGAAAAGAATAATATGAGTTTCTAAAACACTCTGGTTTCACTCCAGATTATTTTTTCTTTATTGAGTACAATTAAAGTACTTATCTATTAAGTAACATATAGTATAATTGTAATTATCATAAAATTATATATAGAAAGAGAATTTTAGGATGATGTTAATATATTCAATGAGGTTATTTCTAGAGGATTTAATTTTGAATCATATTTGTTTATTCATTCGTTCTATTTTGTGTTTGCTTTCCCCTTCACAGTTTTACATAAGCATGATTTAAACAGACATTTTCATTACAATTATGTTTAAAATAAGTTAAAGCAGGCAATTCTGCTACTTGTTATTAATCATAAAATGAATTGAAGTAGAAGGATGAGAATGGTACACCAGAAAAATATATGCCAAATGTTAGAATTTCATCACAATGTTTTTCCTGTGCAAAAGTTTTGATGCCCTGGAGAATTGTCAAGCATATTACCAAGTCTCGCTGAGACAGACTTATTCATGTTCTCCCTCCCCAAAATAAGGAAAGTTACAATCATTCTATATAGTAGATGCATACCTTACTTGTCTTTACGATGAATCTTCTAAATTCTCCATTGGCTTTCGTCAAGTTTCATTAAAATACCATGTATACACTTACTGGGAGAAAAAATGTAATGTAGTGAAAATTACATTGCCGAGGAAAAAATAAAATCTGTCTTAAACAATTAAGAAAAGAGATGTATTTTCTAACTGAGATGAATATTACTCAGTGAGTCACATCATAGTTTACTATAAAAATATTCTGGAGCTTTTAATTTTGTTAGAGGGTATATATTTCCCTCAAATAAAATTAATGAGAAATATAGGACTTCCGATCATAATTTTCAAGTTCTTTTATGCAAAATTGTTAGCTCTATCTATTCCCAAAATAAAGATTTGTTTTTAAGCCCCAAGGCGTTTTGTCAATACACTTCACAAGCAAAAATTTATCTTAATATTTGAGATAATAAAACATTTAATATATCTTAAATATTTTTATTAACAGATGTTATTCTTTGTAATTAATTTACTGTATACATATGACTTTTGTAAGTTCTCAGTATCAGACAATTTTGAATGGAATTTTATAAAAATCGATTACATTCTATAAACTTTCCTTCTACTAGAACTACATGGTGTGAGATATACACTTATACACTCACATACACACATTTATACTTTTAGAAGATTTTAAAGGTTAATATTCCCAATATCCCCATGAGTACAGTAGAGGACAGCGAAGAGGGCGGCAGAATGAGGGGGCTATAATATTAATTTACTTGATAACTATATCTTCTTAATTACTTTAATTCCTAATGTTTCAATTGCCTTAGTTTTATCTAGGAGATACTAAGTCTTCCTAACAGTGATACACGATTTAAGAAACAACATAAATGTTTGTAAAAACACTTCAGGTAATATATTCAATATCAATAGCAAGTGGGACATGTTATGACCGCAAGTCTCTGCTATTGGTAAATGGGATTTTTGTTTGTTTTTTAGACAGAATCTCACTTGCTTACCTTGGTAGAGTGCTATGGCATCTTAGCTCACAGCAACCTCAAACTCTTGGGTTCAAGCAGTTATCTTGCCTCAGCCCCCCAGGTAGCTGGGATTACAGGTGCCTGCCACAGTGCCTGGCTATTTTGATGAGACAGGGTCTCGCTCTTGCTCAGGCTGCTCTTGAACTCGTGAGCTCAGTTGATCCACCCGTCTCAGCCTCCCAAGTGCTGGGATTACAGGCATAAGACACTGTGCCCAGCCAAGGGATTATTTTATTTTATTTTATTATTTCAAAATATTAAGTGAGCATAAGTGTTTTTATTACAAGGGTACTTGTATAATGCTTAAGCCAGGCACTTTGATGTGCCCATCCCCAAAAGGTGCTGATTGTACTCAATAGGCAAGTTTTTATCAGACACACTCCCTCCTGCCCCCCCTTTTTGGTTTCTCATGTCCTTTTAGTTTTTTGACCCTGTGTACCCATTTATATCCCACATCTATTAGTTAGAACATATGGTGTTTGGTTTTCCATTCCTGAGATACTTCACTTAGGATAATGGTCTCAAGTTCCATTCATGTTTGAAAATTACATTAGTTCACTCCTTTTAATAGCTGAGTAGCCTCCATGGTACACATCATATATACCACGTTTTCTCTATGCACTCAGGAATTGAAGGGCACTTAGGTAAATTCCACTTCTTCGCAAATGAGTGAGTCTGAATTTTATTCCATGCTCATTTTATATCTATTAAAATAATTACATGGTCTTCTTTTTATTGCTTCTGTGTGTGTGGTGAACTACACTTCCTGAAACCCACTTAATCGTGGCATATTATCTTTTTGGTGTGCTGTGGAATTCGGTTTGCTAGTATTTTGTTGAGGATTTTTGTGTCTCTGTTCATAGGAACATTGGTCTGTAGTTTTTTGTTGTTGTTGTTGTGTTCCTTCCTGGCTTTGGTCTCAGGGTGACAATGGCTTCATAAAAGGAGTTAGAGAATATCCTGTCCTCACTGATGCTATGGAATGGTGTCTGTAGGATACATAGCAGTGCTTTGTAGATCTGGTCGAATTTGGCTATGAATCCATTTCGTTTGAGGGACGAGGTTAGTTGGAGATTTTATATTATGCTTCTGTTTTGCAGTTCATTATTGCTGTTCGGGACTTCTGTTTCTTCCTGATTTAGACTTGGGAATTTGAGTGTTTCCAAAAATGTAAACGTTCCCGTAAGTTTTCTCATTTGTAATTGTAGAGTTTTTAATAGGACTCAGGAATGATATTTGGTATTTCTGCAGTATCAGTTGTAATGTCTCCATTTTAATTTCAGTCCCTTCTCTTCTATTTCTGGTTAATTTGACTAATTGTCAATTTGTTTAAATTTGAAAGAACCAACTTTTTGTTTCATTGATCCTTTCTACTGTTTCTCTGGTTTCCTTTTTGATTAGTTCTACACTGAGGTTTGTATTTCTTACCTTCCGCTGGCATTCAGTTTGCTTTTCTCTTCTTTTTCTACTTCCTTGAAATGTGATATAAGGTTGTTAATTTGTGATCTTTCTCTCTTTTTTTTTTTTTGATGTAAGCATTCAAGGCTATGAACTTTCCCCTTAGGACTGCTTTTTCTGTGTCCCACAAATTTTTGAAAGTTTGTATCCCCTTTGTCATTCAATTGAAGGGATCTTTGAATACTATTTTAATTTCATCATTGGCCCAGGGATCATTCAGCAGCAGGTTGTTTAATGTCCATGATTTTTTTTTCTTGAATACTTGAGTATTTTGGAAGGAATTGTCTTCAAGCTCTGATTATATATTTTTTTAATTTTTAGTTCTTGATATATTCTATTCTAAAACTTTGTGTGTTTTGTATTACTCTAAATGAATTTTTCATTTCCAGAAGTTTTATTTTGTGTTTTTTAATATATCTATCTCTGTAAGACTTTTTTTATTCATTTCATGACATGTTTTTCTGATTTCTTTGAGTTGGTTTTCTACTTTTGTTTGGACTTCATTGAATTCCTTATGACCTATATGTGACATTCAATGTCATTTCAGTAGTTTTATTTTGATTGGCATTCCTTGCTAAAGAATTAGTGTGATCCTTTATGGAGATATTTTCAATCTGATTTTTCATAATTCTGTAAATCTTTCACTAATCCTTTTCATGTGTTGGCAGATATCATTTCTTGTTTTGGGATTTTTCCTTGTTAAGATGGGGCTGGTTTTTGCCCTCACTTTTAATGGCGTGTCTGTATGTGGCTATGTCATATAGTGGATAAAAACCTTTGGCTTTACTTGTAGGCACTTTGATGGAGGTCTAGATTCTGGATGAAAGCCCTGTTTATAGATATCCCCAGGAGGTTCTGGAACTCAGAATTATACCTGTTCTTTTTTTTTTTTTTTCAACATAAAACTTATCTTTCTTACTGAAACAATCTGGTGACTGATGGCAAATTAGATACCTTATGAATTAAAAATATGAGGCTCGGCACCTGTAGCTCAGTGGTTAGGGAGCAAGCCGCATACAGTGGAGCTGGCGGGTTTATAGCTAGCTCAGGCCTGCCAAACACAGTGACAACTATAACCAAAAAATAGCTGTATGCTGTGGCAGGCACCTGTAGTCCCAGCTATTTGGGATGCTGAGGCAAGAGAATGCTTAAGCCCAAGAGTTTGAGGTTGCTGTGAGCTGTGACACCCCAGCACTCTACCCAGGGTGACATAGTGAGACACTGTCTCAAAAAAAAAAATTAAAATTAAATAAATAAAAGTAATATGATTCTATACATTTTTTCCTTTATTGTTTATACTATTGCTACTTTCAAGAGTAGTTTTCTGTTTAATATAAGATCAGATTTAAATATATTAATTTGCTAATGATATATAACTTTTTCATGAATAAATATGTAATTTTATAATAAAACATGATTTTTCTGGTTATATTCCACTTTATTTCTAAAACTACCTAAATTCTGAACAAAGTTTTCTGGTGTAGCAACAGAGAGGTACTATTTTATCATGTTTGGAATTCAATTGTTGTAACAATTAAGAGAACACGAACAATGAAGTTGAAATGAAACTCATTCTTAATTATCAAATCTTTTAGAATTTATATAAAATTACGCTCATCTAAAGTCATTAGTTCAGTGATCACTTTTTATACATTTTGTTTAATTTCACCTGTGAGAGGAGTAGAGGTGCCAAATTAGTCTATGTTAATTCTACAATTGAGTTCAAAGAAGTAAGAACAGTAAATTATTCATAGAGTGAAAAGGAGTTTCTGCGAGGAAAAAATTATAATTAAGTTTCTGAATCTCAGTACCTGGATAATGTATAAATATTACATGCAACTAGAAGGACAACTCTTATCTCAGATATGCCATGACATTTTAGGGGGTATGAAATAACTGCAGCTTAAGTCATTAATTTACGTGGCAGGGTATTCTCAAAACTATTCCTAACAAACTGACACTATATCTTTTGTATTTTAAAGTATCATCATCAGAATAAATCCAGCATCAATTACCTTTAAGATATCAGGTAAAATTGCTATGGTTCAGTGTCTAAATGTTCTATGATAAATATTTTTAAATGTCTTTAAAGTCTCCCAAAGAAACTATTTTAAAATTCATAGATCATAGTGATCTATGTTCAGTGTGTGTATGTATTATGTGTATGTGTGTGTGTGTATAGCTATTATGAGCTAATAGAACATTGCTTTTCTTTTTTTACTGCATCTATTTACCGATGAAGAAAAAAGTAATTGAATTACATTTACAATCTCAATACTCTCCTAAGTGCTGAAATTGCACAGCTCTCTGTCCTCAAGGAGCGCATGACCCACTGGGGGAGATAGAAAATTTAAAAGGTAATGATGAAGCCTGCAACAGACTCTTAAAAGGACAGATGAGCAAAGCCCTCTGGTGCTGCAAAGCAAAATAAATTGTTAAGGGTTTGCTTGTCAAAGTTATCGAAACATTATGTAAATATTTGGATGTTTAAGAAGCCCCGCTCACTGGTATAACTAAAACTTGGTGTGTGTGCGTGTGTGAGAGAGAGAGAGAGAGAGAGAGAGAGAGAGAGAGAGAGAGAGGATTTGCAGTACCCAGCAACTAGCCTTCTTGCTTAGTCATGAATGTTAGCTTGTTTACTAACTCTACTGTAAGAGATTTTCACTACTCATTCCAAAGGATATATTTCTTCCCTACTCTCCCATGGTCAGTTTATAACCTCCTTATATGTCAAGTTGTCTGCAGTGAAATTCTCTAAGTAAAACTGGCTGTCTAATGCTTTCTTTAGCCTTTGAAGTACTACACAGCTCTTCGCTGTCCGTGGGCCCTTGGTCCAGAAGGTAGACTTGGCTCCAAAATAGACAGTGTTCTTGGGTTTGTGCACTGATATACTGATCTCACCCTAATAAGTCAAAACACATTTCTATTCTTTTTCTAAAAGTATAATATATAACACCCTAATTGTTCACTTATGTTTTACTGCTGAATGAGCGTAGGAGAGTGACTTAAGATCATTGTCTCATTTGCAACCAAAGAAAAGACCTCTCATCTCACAAGGTCATATTAAAGAACGAACAGGATGACTGAAGGGATCTTATTGTAAAATTATATTATACTATAATAAGAAAAAGGTGAAGTGGTTTATTCGTAATCTTCTCAGCTAAAGTTGAAGAAAAGCACTTAAATATCAGTGTCAAATGCTTTTATATGAAATAGAACCATGCATATTTTATGGAATGTTGTATCAGCAGACAATAGACGACGATATAAAAACATGACAAAGATTTTCATTCTAAATTAATGTGGAAGAAAGAAATAAGATGAACTATTTGACTATGACAAGTCATTCTGCAGGGTTTCTGTGTGCCATCTTTAGTGATCTCTCCAAGGAAAATCATGGCAAGTTTCAGAGCATTGCAATGTAGAAAGAGAAAGCAAACTAAAAGCAGTCAGAAAGGAAAATCTAAATCACGCTACGCTGACAGCACCCGAATAAGCCAAAGCCAATGTTTAAAACTTATAACACCAGGAGAAAGGAAGAAAGTAAGTTCAATAAACTGCAGATGTCTGGTAAAATTGAGTAAGTAGAAGCATATTTACTTCCCTGTTCTCTGTGGAATTACTGAAAACAATAAAAGGGAATCTACATTTTTAAAGAAAAGTGCAAAAGATTTAAAAAAATTCAAAATACAAATAAATGTCTCAGTGTCACAACCGTGACAATAAACTCTAAATTATTAAATTCAGTACTTTCATCGTAAAACCTTAACAGATGAGTGGCTTTCTTTGTAGATGATTCTTGTTTTTCACCTGGAAAAGTAAGGAACTGAGAAAAATTAATGGACAAAAAGGGAGATTAAATAAGGCACTGCTAGTCATAAAATAAGAGCATAAAGTTGCATTATTGCAAATAATATAGGATAGGCAAAAAAAAAAACCAATAAATAAACTGAAATGTCTTCAAATTTTGTGGGAATTTGGTGCCTAATGAAGATAGCATTTCAGTCAATAGAGAAAATATGAATTATTTAGTACTGTATTGAACAAACTGAGTAGCCAGGAAACATTGTGAATTTTCTTATAACAAATAGTATTTGAACTATATCACAGAATTAAATGTCTAGAGCAAACATGACCAAATAAAAAGAAGTTGACAGATAAAGTTGCCCTAAGAAAACAAAGATAAATAGGAAAAACTCTCTAAACAAAAAGGAAAACTCTGATTTATATATGTGATTAATGGAGCGGCTCAAGTTCTTTGTTTTATAAACATCAGAAACTTCATTCCAACCAAAACAAAATATTAAGTGGGAATAACTAATTTAAGACAAGATGAGAAGCCAAACCTCATCCTTAGTCAATGGTAAGAGAGAACCAAATAGATACATGAATGTACATGTACAAAATCTTTTTTCCAACATGCTTATAAAGGGAAAGAAAACAATGTTATCATTTCAGGACTGGCTAAATAAATTATGATATAGCCTTTAAATGGATATTATGTATGGATTAAAAAAGAATAATGTAAATTTATATGTACTGATGTCAAAAAATGTTCATTAACTATTATGAAAAAGCAGAAAGGTGAAGACGTGAGTGTAACATGATTCTTTACATAAAATACACACCTAATCTTGTAAGTTTTCTTCAAGGTTTGAAATTCAACTGCAGTCTTTTAAATACCAGGCAAGGTCGATGGACCGTAAATAAAAGAATTGTAAGTAGTGGCTATCAGTTACACGATGGACTTCATAGGAAATGTATTCACCACCAGTTTTAAACAATTAAAAAAAAAACAACATATTGACCAAATAAAATGAAGAATGGTTTGTCCACCCTAGTGGATAAATCCTGAGGTAACATTCATATTCATTTAACACGTCTACATAAAAAATTCTTAACAGAAATTAACTTTTTGGGAGAGAGCTAAAAAGGTGAAAGGTCATGTTAAGTTTATACTTTATTCTCTCCTGCACAGGTTTATTTATTGTTTACTGTAAGCATGTATTTCTTTATGTTAAAAAGGCTAACACAAATAAATATGTATAATAAGCCAATGAAATTAATATATATATGTGTGTGTGTATATATATATATATATATATATATATATATATATATATATATAATTCAATTTTATATATGTCTTGGCTCCTCAGGTTCCCATCAAAAGTGGGTACAGGTACCAAGTCGGCAAAAGACAGCGAGATCACAGATCCAGAGCAATTTGACACTAACAATTTGTTACAGGAAAAAGAAAGAAAAGTGAAGAAGGAAGCTGCTCAAGATGACACAAAGTGCAAACATGTTGCAGACAGAGAGAGGAAGAGCCAGTCTCTCTAGAGTGAAGACCAGAAAGCTGAGCAATGGCACCTTCTATATGCTTAATAGACCACCCCGCCTTTCTGGCAGGACTAGTTGTTGCCTGCCTTTTGGGGTGATTGATAGGCTGGGGTTATATAATATATTATGTTACAGGTTTAATGTAGATGGTAATGAGTCCTAGGTCAGTTACAGGTCACTAGGAACTTTTTACTTTTAAGTATATTCCCACTAGGGAACTGTACTTGGCTTCAATTTGGTTCCTAGCTATGATTCAGTTCCAAGTCTCTGCACTTAGCCACATCCTTGCCATCTGTTTACCCTTCACCAGACCTAACACTACCCCAGCAAGGTCTAACTACATTTATTTCCCTATGTTCTTCTACTAAAAGTTTTATTATAATATAATAGTGCTCTAAATTACATACCAAATATTCATGGTGTGGTACATGGCTTTATTATACATATTCTTTATACAAGATGTTACTCCCCTTCAAATTTTCCTCCCTCTTCCTTTGATTCTTGGTAAACATACATTCATTCTTCTCAAACTTGTCTGCGACACTTTTTTGTGTTATTCTTAGCTTTCTTCTCCCCCAGTAGAGGAGCTACATACTTTTACTATGTACAAATCACTCTGAGGTTTTATTTGCTGGATTGGGTATTCTGTCTCCTCTATAGTTTGAAAATTCCTTGAGAACAGAATAAAAATTAAAAAGAAACAAAAACCTGATGACTGTAAAAGAATGGCATGTAAGGCTATATACAAAATGGCTCAGTATCATATTATAACATATACTATCCTGGAGTTAATAATTATTGGAACATGTATAGTATAATAGGAAACATACTTTGCCCAAAAGCAGAGTAATGAAATATAAGCAAAATAGATGATTGATTTTAATATTTCTATATATAAAAGGATATAAATTCACAAGGATATTTCAAATGATACTTTTCAAGAAGGAGCATGACAGAGGCCCTAAATAGAAAATCTAACATATTTTATCAATATTGCTTATTAAAAACAAAACTGAAGATTATGCAAACATCAAATTCCCTAAAGCAAGAAGAATCAGTTTCTGACTTAGTGGATGGTCATAATGTGAGAAAAATAGGAAAATGCTTGAAATGGCTTTATTATAGCACTATTATTTTTGTAATGAAAATATGTATTTTAAATGAGAATTTCTAAATGAAAAAAAAGAACGTATTGGTGGCCATAAACCTGTGTTTAAAAAGTAGGAAAAAGTACAGGAATTGGAACCAACACCCCAATATGACTAAATTTAAAAATCCTATAAACTATAATTCCCTTCCATTCTCAAAAAGAATGTAAAACATTTTCCAAAAGAGGAGGTTTTTTTTTATATATATATATACTTGAACTTAAGTCAGGAAATTCTCCTCCTTGCTTTAAAAAAGTTTACAACTTTATCATCTTCGTTGTTTATAACGATCCCAACTGGACCCGTCTTGTCAATTGTGATTTGGAGGTATAGGCAAAAGCCTTACTGTGATTAATCACTAATTGTAAATATAAAAACATATGAGGAAATTGAAAATGTCATGAAGCCGTGTTCCTTAGTATATTTATGTAAGAAGAAAGCACCGCTAGGAAGGCAGTACTCTATACCAAACCTCAGTATATTTATGTAAGAAGAAAGCCCTGCTAAGAAGGCAGTACTCTATACCAAACCTCAGTATATTTATGATGTAAGAAGAAAGCACCC
>CAUYRH010181789.1:0-27528 GCA_963574655.1 Perodicticus potto | reverse complement strand
AAACTGGAGTGATGCAAGAATATTTATTGTTCCTTTAAGGACTATAATTTTTAACTGGGAAAATTTGGGGGCAATTCCCAGCCTTGTCTTTGGATACCAATCCTCAATTATGAATGATGATAAAATTATACTGAACATAGGCTGTCAGCAGAGTAATATGTTCTGAAGTGATACTTCTGTTTTCCTGAGACTATATTTTTAGCATATGAATGTAAAGTATAAAATTTGTCCCTGATTTCAGAAATTATTAAATATTTGATTTTTGTAACACCTCTGTAATGGACATAAAATGAAGTTCCATTACTTTGGTGAAAGTTTCTACCACCCAAAAAAGTAATTAATTACTTACTGAATGACAGCATCAATATTTTAGTACTTAAATGTTTCCTAAATGAACATGATCACCAGAATGGATATTGGATATAGGAGTGCATGAGTATACAAAGAAAATAAATTATTTCCACCATTTTATCAATCTTCAAATCTACAAGGGCATATGACTAATCCACTCCAAGACAAAACACACATATATGAATAAATACTCTTTCTTTCCAAGTAGTAACCTTGCTGGCTCTTCATTTATTTCAGCTGAGATTGCCAAAACTGTCTTAGAATACCCCTTTTCAAATTATCTCAGATTCTTTAGCAAATTCATTGTAATATACACCTACGTGGTAACAATTCTTGTTCCTTGAGGAGTGATTTTAATTTTTTTAAGCAGCTGAAAAACCCTCAGTGGCAAATCAGTCAAATAAGGAGAGTAATCAAGCTGGGGAAGCATTTTAAAAATGATACATGAATATGAAATTAGTAAGACTTGCATGGCCGGTAGCTGGTAAAATGACTGAACGCATTTCCCAAAGAAGAACCCAACAACCCATTTACATAATAACAACAGCAGGGAAATGAAATTTTCTTAAGGAGTCTTCCTGGCAAGCTATTCATTTGTATGCCATTCATTTATATGGATAAATTCTAATATATGTATCATTTTTAATTCAGCCTCATTAAAATAATGGAGTGGTTTATATTTTTAAAGACAGTCATTCTTGCATTATTTTAATTTTATTGGATACTTTAATATAGATCAGTGACTGTCATTTTCCTCTTTTGCTGAGTGAATATCACGTTGATATCCTTTTAGCAATAATTTTAATAGATTTGGTTGACTGCCTCCTGGCTGTCACCAGCTAACTCTGTGATATTGGTATGAGACTCAACTTCTCTATGCCTCTGGCTCCCTATGTACAAAATGAGAGCATGGGGATGGGGCTAAATTATCTTTAAAATCTCTTTTGGATAAAAATGAGGCTTTTTAAATTTTTCTTTTTTAAGAGACAGAGTCTTGTTCTGTTTGTTGCCCAGGCTGGAGTGCAGTGGCCCAATCATAGCTTATTGTAATCGCCAATTCCTATGCTCAAGCAAGCCTTCTTCCTCAGCCTCCCTAGGCCTGGGAGTAGCTGGGACTACAGGCATAAGCCACCATACCTGCCTAATTTTTTTATTATTATGTTTTATAGAAACAGATGTCTCACCATGTTGCCCAGGCTGATCTTGAACTCCTAGCCTCAAGAGGTCCTCCTACCTTGGCCTCCCAAAGTTCTGGGATCACAGGCACAAGCCACTCTACCCTGCCTGAATAAAAATGTTATAGTTTAATTATCAAATGTCTGTGCATGACACTATAATTATCCTATATCATAAATGTACAATGTATTTTACAAGACATCTAGACACTGAGAAGAAAATTAGCTTTGATTTTTCTCTACCCGAAGATGATAAGATGACATTTGTATTCATATTTATATTATCTTGTGTGAGTCTCCTAACCTATGAGCTTCAGTTTCCAGATGGAAGACATTGAAGTTCAGAGAGATTCAGCTACCTAGGTTGAGGGACTAGCAAGATGTACAGACAGGACAAAGACTCTGGGTTTTCTGCTTCCAATTTAAGACTCTTTTCCTCCATCACATTGTTTGTTACCAGTCTTTTGATTGGGTAACAATTTTTCACATGTGCCATCATTCAGAATTTGCACTCCTTGAGAATAAAATTTGCTTCTGGTGCCCTCTGGCACCTCTTTAGAGCACCCACTTGCATCACTACAGCTCTGTGCTTTTACAAACTAGTTGTTTTGTCAGCATGAGTGTGACAACAATTAGACGTCCCCTGTTTTTGCCCCATGCCTTTTCTCCTTCACAGTCATTCAATGACAAGCGTAAAAAGAGCTTCATCTTTTCACGAAAATTCCCATTCTACAAGAACAAGGAGCAGAGTGAGCAGGAAACCAGTGATCCTGAACGTAAGTAGATTCTCAAAGAAAACGTCACATGCAACACAAGAGAAAAAATTCTTCACGGGCGACACGCATGTTGTAGGCTGTCCCATGCCACACGCCTAGGCAAACAACACTGCAGGCAGGCAGGTCAGGTCTACTACTGTGACCAGTGTTTGACTGCAGTCTGGATCCTTCCTTTCATGTGGCTTTTGTTGGCAGAATGCATTGGAGAGGGACTTGGTGAAGCTGGGACTTGCTTCCAACCAGCATTTATCTGCAACCAGAACTGTGTCTGGTTTGCCTTTCCGATCATGCAACTCTTCTAGGGCTTAAGACAAATTCTTTTCTGACTAGAAATACTGGATTCCACTGCTACATATATTTTTTGAAATGCTAGCTAATTGGGAACAGTTAAATTACCTTTATTGGTCGCTAGCCCATTTGCTCGCTCTTTCCCTCCCAACCAATGTTAAATGCGTGCTATGAAGTGAGCTCGTATTGGTGGATACTAAATCTAAGAATTTGTTATGAAATTCAGAGAGGATTATTCCTCTACGTGAGACATTTCTGTGGCAACATAATTGACAGTGGACAAAAATGGCATTTGCTAAATCTTTTTAATTTTCTACTTAAGCCTCTTGAGTTGCTTTGCCAAGCAGAAATTTCCTGCTTGAGTCTCAGCCTAGGGACGTTGGGGTGAGAATCGTTTTCAAAGCAGAGAGAGTGGGATCCAGACTGTGAAGGCAACACGGTCTGTCATGGTAGTATTCATTTCAACTCCACTGACTTCTTCCTTCCTCTTCCGTGGCTGTTCTTCCTCTCTCATTGCTCTCTCTGGGGACTTCCATGCAGGACATCCCCGGATTAGGTGACGACGGTTATGGGACAAAGACTCTGAGTAAGTTTCCAGGAATGGTCACTGTAACTTTTCTTTTCTTTTCCTTTCCTTTTGAGTTTGGCTTTTGTTCCTTTTCTTGAGGGCCTTTCTCTCCTAGCATGCACAAGATACGAGTTTGATTTGTTACTAGCTGTGAATGCTCCTACAAAGTAATTTTAAATCGTTTTGTTCTGCATGTCAGCATTTAAAAGCAAAACGTGCCAGGCACTCTAACTTCTGTTGCAGTTAACACCATCCCTTTCTGACCATGTGTTAAGACCAACATGGTCCTGAGGCCCACTGTCGCATCACTTGCTCTGCCGCCTACTAACCACCCAAAGAGCAAGAAACCATGTTGAAAGAAAGGGAGAGCTAAGTGTTCAAGTACAGCAAAGTAGAAATGTATTTTATGTTCTTCTGCATTTTCACATGGAAATATTTAATGACCTTGCCAAATTTCATAATCGGGTTATACTTTCCTATCAGTAAAGGAGCTATTTTGCAGTCAAAAGGAACATGCATTCTCAAAAAGTAGATATTAAGCTATTTGATCTTCCATGAATAATTCTTTGTTATTAACGTTGATTGATTTTTTTTTCTGACTTGCGGTGATCCTGCTTGAAACGTTTGTATAATAAAGTTTTAGAGGTGTAATAATATGTTTTCCTATTAGTGAGATATTAGCTGCATTATATAATCAGGTCTTCATTTTATAATATAGAGTGAAAAATAAAATATACTAAACCTTTACATTTTCTAGTTATTCACATCTTTAATTTGTGTCTCATTACACTGAGCAATTAAAAAATAATTATCTTATGTGTCAATATATTATACTATGATTCTTATTCTTTAATTACTAACCCCAATTGTGTAGACACTGATGAAATAAGAACAGATTATTATGTGTTTTGCAAATGTATCACATGTTCAATTTTTTCATTTTCTTTGTTTTAATTTGACAGCTATGGGCAACATTTTTAGAAGCTGTTCATTTCCTTTGTATAAAACACAATACCGTTGAGCTGGACTTTGTTTTCAAGAGCTGTTTCTATAACCCTGTGTAATGATACCCTTTATAATTCAGGTTGTTAATTTGGAGGATTTTTTTAGATACATAGAAATATAGAAAAAATACAAACAAGAATACTAATCTCCTTAAAGATGAAAACTTTATTTTTGAGTCACTGTGTGGAAAATAATATGAAATTTTTCTTGAATTAGTGACTGAAATACAAATACCAATTTCAATGTTGTCTAGGTCACCTCACGCACCACTAGTGAGAATTGTCAAGTTTCCAGTTTTGGAGAGAAAGAAACATTTTTGTTAAAAATGCACATCACTAAAAAGTAGTTGCTATTGGAGTGTCAAAAATATGAGTCATACTCTTTTAAACCCAAATTGTGCAAATGTTTGCTTACTCTTTAAAAATTAAACAGATTTTAAAAATAAATTGCCCCAATTCAAGATGCTTAAAATAATAATGTACATGAAGATACACCGTTGTTGAATATGTGCCTTGACTTTCTTTTCAGCAATAAGAAAACAGATTTGCACAGATTCATCCACACTTCTTTCCCTAGTGCCCCTTTGCACTTAGAAAATGTGCCACCAAATTCATGATGCAGTTCTGGTTAAAGACCAACACAGAGAGAAATGGTTTGTGTGAATTTAACCCATTTGGTTTTCATTAGTTTCATGCTCTTACAGTGTAAAACTAATCTATCCAATCGGCAAGAGCATATAATATAAAACATCTTTCACAGCACTTCTTTTTACTGTTAGGAATAATGTTATATATTCTTTTCTTCTTTCTAAAATAATAGCTGTCACTTGTTAAAAAATTGAAGTTATTGTTAGTGAACTACAGATAGGTAAATGCTTTCCATTTAATTAAAGTGATAACGAAGAAATTGATAAACTGATGAGTTTATCTTCTAAAACTTAACAAGTAGTACAGATGAAAGAAATGATTTTGGAAATAAAGCCTGTAATTCTGGCATACAATAATATGCTATATAACAACATAACATACTTCCCTGTTGTTAGCTAGACTCTGTTTGGATGAAAAAACAACTTGGAATATCACTGTACAAGCTTGTCTTCAACATGAATTAAAAACATATGTCATGCCAAGACCCAGGCTGAGTGTCAGGCCATTTATTTCCTGCCTATTCCATTTCTCCAGAATTCAATAACTATCCAAGCAAGGATCTTAAAATAAAAACAGGGAAATGTTGAACTAATTCATAAAACATTTCTTAGTGACTTGTTTCTTCCTCCAACATTTTCTACTGCACTCACTAAAGCAGAAAAGATTTTCAAGAATCTCTTTTCAGCCTAATAGTTAGTTTAAGAAATACTTAAGAAGAAATACAATTCAAGGGATTCCAAATACCAATTGGCAATTTGAAATACAATGCTTTTGCAAAATGCTTGGAAGCTAAAACAGAGTACCAAAAAGGCCTACAAAAAACAAACAGTCTACACAGCAGGAGCTCCTGAATTTATAGTCAAGAAAACAGTCAATGCTTGGAAGCTTAAACAGAGTACCAAAAAGGCCTACAAAAAAAAAAAACAAACAAAAAACAGTATCTACACACCAGGAGCTCCTGAATTTATAGTCAAGAAAACAGTCAAGACACACTTTTCTTTTTTACACAAATTTGGGAAATCAGAACCGTATGATTACATCATGGTATTTATAAAAAGAAAATTGCCTAGGTTGATATTACACATTTTTTTTTGTAATTAAAGACACCTGTCTCAGTTTTTCAAAAAGAAGGAACAACTATAAAGCAGCAGATTCCTGTAAAATGAAGATAAAGTTTTCATCTTCTTTATCTGATCTGAGTTTTCTTAAGGCAGTCTCGTCTGCGGCCTCCTACTTGCCTTTGCTCACATTTCTAGTAGCCTTGCATGAGTGTACTCCTTTCGGTCCTGGCTGCTCGCCAATGCTTGGTATCTCTTTAATTTGCTGTGCTGTTCTTGCAGAACATGTTTCTTCTAATGCCAGCGATAGCGAAAGTAGCTACCGTAAGTTACTGCTTTGGTTTGCGGTTTTCTTTGCATTTGCCCCCATTGCTGTGGTGGTCATTTCAGATTTTTGTTGTTGTTGTTGTTTTTCAATTGCTGCCTTTTATCATCCTTATCCAAAGCAAATGGCTTGAAATGAAATCATCACTTGATGTAGAAAGATAAAAAAGACACCAGGGCCATCAGTGGGTCCTTGTGTGATTTGCACTGGCAGTAGCGGTCTTGCCAATAAACAATTCCAGCCTCATTTAGTTGTGATCCAGTGATTCATTTCTCACTGGGAAGGTATGTGAAAAGTTCAGCATGGTGAATTTTGACATTCTAACCACACACACCCCAAATTAATTTAAACTCCCTGCAAAAGGGTTGAAAATTTATCATGCTTTAATTTTCCCTTTCATTTGCCTTTTCCTTTCTGTTCTTGACTTCTCCTTACAAAAGAAATCTTTATCAATGACAGTGTTCCTTTTAAATTGGGCGTGAATCTTTTACTTCACTTTCCTCCTTGGTTGATCTTTAAGGTAGATACTATATCTAACTTTATTTTTGTGATGTTTAGGGAAGTGATGAAAAAAGTTTCAGCCTCTAATGTTGAAGGAACTTAATTTTTTTTTTTTAAGTGAACACTCTTGTTGGTTATGAAAGCTTAACTGAAAAGGTATATATCTTTTTAAAAAATTGTTTCTGGTTTCTATTTGATAGCTGCAAGCCATTTGCTTAGCGTATGAAAATATTCACCAAATACATCTTTTTGATTAGTTCTCGTGGTTCCTCACCACCTCCTTACTGGTTTTTGGTGACTAACCTAGGTACAAATTATTACTGGGATCCTTATTAATGTGTATTCCTTAGTGAAGTGGGCTACCCAAAAAGCAGTTGCCACAGGTATTAGAAAATTATAGGCACAATGCATATTGTCTGCAGAAATTGGTATTATCTTTTACTTGAATATTGTATTAATGGAAATATGGAATTGTTTAGGGTTCCTGCCCATTATAGCCTGGTACTTTACAAAACCACGCTTTTATGAAGTGGAGTGCCAAACAGTGTTCATGTACTAAGACAAGTAATTTGGATTTTGAGAAAGGCTTTGGAGGATCATTTTTGTGGCAGGTAGGAAAAAGACACAAAAGAGGCAAAATGGCAATAGAAAAAAAAGTACAAAAAAAAAATGGCAGATGGATGTGGTGCCAGAGGAGGAAAATGATACAGTCCAAAGAATAAAATGAAAAGAACTGAGATGAGATACCCTTGATCAATCATATAATATTAGAACCATCTAATTTTCTTACTGATGAAAGTTTTATTGATAGAAAGAATTCCATCAAGACTTATTGATGGAAAGATTTAAAGTGTTCCTGTTCTCTACATGGTCCTTACATTTTTACATTCTTCCTACTCCTATAATTTTATGAGTATCCTAACTTCAGAAAAATTTCTTGTCACCCCTTTTTGTTTGATTTTAAAATAAGAACCCAGGCCAAGAATAAAATGACCAAAGCTTGCGTTCCTGACACCTGAGTTGCCCTCAATTTAATATGAAGAAAAATATAACTTATTTCTTGGGTCTCATGAAAACCAGAGATATTAGTTTCAGCTTTTAATTTTCAAGTGTTATACATCCAGCATTCACAGATACAGAAAAGGAAAAATCATGCCTTGTTCTATCTTTTATATAGAAAATATATGCTATACAAGAAACACACTTTTATAGAGTATTCTAGAAGTTCCCCTTTTATTTCAAGGGTGGAAATATTTTTCCCAGAACCATTAAGTTATAAAAATTGAGCCAAGGCTTTCAGGTCCTTTTCAAGTTTTTGGTGCTCTAAGATGACATCAATAATTCTTTTCACTCTCAAAGAGTAGGTGCACATAAATGTTTACTGAGTGAATAAAGGAAACACTTGCAAGTATCTTGAATTATCCATGAGAAGAGAGAGGAACTGGAACTGGATTCTTTGATATTAATAGGACAAATGTGGAGGCAAATAATCTATATTGGTTTGGGCCTCATCTGAGGTTACAGAAGGCAAGCCACACAGATTGTTTTCTTTATGATGAAAAAAAACAATAAGGATTTTCATCACAACTCTGAGGAAAAAAATAATGTTTCTTTTCCCAGGATGGAAATACAAAAAATTCTGAAGGAATATTTACTTATTCATTTGGCATCTACTATAGTCTATGTCTTCATAGATACCATGAGACTTAATGTGAATATAAATTAACTCTGGATCTCAGCACACATATAGTAGAAAGAGATCAATAAATGAAAAGGTGTACAAAGTTTCACAGATACTAAAATAGAAATCTGGCTCAAGAATAGCAGGACCATCAGATGTAGTTTCAGAGATCCAGGCCACTGTGTTTCATAATCTAGAGTACACCATTCATATTGTGGCCAGAAGTTACGTATTATGGCAACCTTGCTTGAAAGCCTCATGTATCTCCTGAAATACATCTGCATGCACATATATGCACTCAAACCTCAATTGCTAAAAAGTAGCTCAGATCTTTGCTGCATCATCTCAACTATCATAGAATAATTTTTCCAAGCCCAACTATATTGAGTAATATGTAATAGCTAAAACTGCAGTTAAAGGGCATACTGTCTAATTATGCAAAGTGCCACCTCAAAACTATCTTAATGATGGGCTAATTCCAGATTTCTGTCAGTAAGGTAGGAAAATGAAAGCTTGCATTTTCACCTGTCTGGTAGAATACCTTTCAATTTCCCTTCTATTTGGAGGAGATAGATAACACCAGCAGGTATAAATGGGGACTGTGGACATCTCTAAAGCCTCCTCAAAGTTCAGTAAAGCTCTTTATGTCACCATGGATGTGTGGGAGCTGATGATTAAACCATTCATGCTCTTCAGTTAAGTAGAATTTTCAAACAAGGATCTTGAAGAAATGACTTGAATGAAATTTAGTTGTTGAGATTGGGAAACCCAAAACTTCTTCTCCAGAGTCAGTCAAAATGGTGCCTCTTCTCCTTAATCCACCCTTCTTAGCTATAGCCCTTAGATGTCTTTGAAAACAGTTTGTCATTACATCTGTTATCTCTTTTGATTTCTGTAACAAAAGTATTGGATTCATTTTACATTAATATCCCCCTTTCCATATGAGGAAGCTGAAGGTCCAAAAGTCTACATGTTTCACGCAGGTGGAAATACTGCAAGACCCTTAAATTCTGAATCCCCTATATTTTGCTTTTCCCTATAGTTTTCAATCCAAGCCTCTTGACATTAACATTTTATCTAGTATATTTGAACCATTCCATAAAAGTAATACAAACAACATTTATACAGCTTTAACTGTGTACTAAGCCTGAACTAAATGCTGTATGCATTATTAACTAATTTAATCTTCTGAACATCCTTTGGAGATACTGAGCCACTAGTTTATGATGTGACCTTGAAGAAATTACTCAAAGCCTTTAAACCTTTCCTATGTGAAATGAGTAGCTTGGATTAGAACAAAGATGGCAAATAGATTCTAATGAAGATTCCATCTTTAACCAATTGGCAATAGCTGCCTGGAGAATTGTAGTGAAAATAGTGTGAGGCCACGTTGAGGCTCAGCAGGATTGCTGGATAGGAGAGTAACAGCACTTGCTACAGGCTTGCCATCTCAGAAGCCGTGGATTCCAAACCCTTCCTCAGCACAAACATTCTATGGCTCCAAGAACCTATTTGTTCTTAATAATCATCATGCACATGCACTAAAACTTAAGTTTAGAACATTCACTGTACTGCCACTGGTTTTCACTTCCCTCATCTCCCTTTTCTAGTTTCTAAGAATTCCTGAAGGACACCAACTTGCTTTTCTCTTGCATGAAGGCATATTAGGGTCCCTCATTGTGACTTGCTTCCAGTTTAAACACAGAGTGTTTTGTGGAGACTGTAATACAGTCTTCTGCCAAGACTCTGACAGCTGCAGGCGTCCACACACAGCTCCGCTCTGCTCTCCCACTTTCAGCCATGCCGTTGCCAAAACAAGACCAAGAAATAGTTTGTACCTTTTTGGCAGCTGTTATTTCTGAGTGCCAGCCTCTCCAGAGCAAAAAATAGAAAAACTCCTAAGGATGACTATTTTATGGAGGTGACACAGCAGCATTCAAAAAAAAGAGCTGGTATTTAGAGCTGGAACACCTGATGACTTTTCAGTGACTCTGACCTGGTTTCAGCTCCTGTCTCTACCCTCACAGTCCCATGTCCATTTGTGAGTACTACCTCTAGGCCCCAGCCCCACAGAGAATTCTACTTCTTTTACCTTTTGCAATATACTCAACAAGACTCAAAATTTAAAAAAAAAAAAAGCAGTATTAAATCTTGACACCACCCCTTACAAGCTAAGGAAAGGGGCAGGCCTCACTAACTTCTCAAGTGTCAGCTTCTTCATTTGTAAAATGGGAATCATTAAAGTACCTACCTCAAACAATAGCTGTGAAAAAATAAAAGCCAATGATGTGAAAGCCCTGCAAAGTGCCCCACAGACATGAATGTTCTCTCCTTCATTGCTGTCACTTTCTTTCTCCCCTTCTGTCCCCTTCCTATTACCCACAGGGCTTTTCATTCTTGAACATGTAAGTGAAATTTGGTTGAAGGTACTGAATTCAGAGCAGTTATGTAATGCCTACATGCACAGATTCCCCCACAGGCTTCCTCAGTATCACAGGGTACCTGATTGTCACAGGGCCTTGAAAATTGGGATGGCTGTGACATAAAGTATGCTGGCATTGCTGTCTGCCAACACTACTGCTCTAAACCAGCACCAGTACCTTTCACAAAGAAGTAAATCGAAGGGCATTGGATAAACAAAGAGCTACCAGGCTCTAACAAAATGAATTAAAGCTACACTTTGCCCTGGTTTTCGTAATTGCGAATCATACATACTGACATCAAATAGCTTATTTAAGATTTGTCTTGAGAATGTTCCATCAGAATGATTTACAAGGCCCCTGCAAAGACATTACTATGGAAGCATGATGTGTTACATTTATTTAGAGAAAAACCACATTTTCCAAAGTGAACTGCCATATTGATAAAAACACAAAATAGAACCTACTTTTGACCTCATTGCTTATCCTGTTTCCCATGACTGAGATCAGACAGCAAATTGCCTTTCTTTACAGTAAGCACCCAACTGGGCCTTGGGGGCACAGGGATGAATGAAATGCTGTCCTTGCCTTTGTGGTGCTCCCACTATAATGTGCAGGTGCAAGTATCACCTGACGTTTAAAACTTTTGTTAACTCAGGATTCTCTGGTCACATATTAATCATTTCAGGAAGTTTCCCCTGTAAAGTTATAACACTACACTGTTAGTCTGCCATACTTCCATCCCTAAAACTGTGCTTGCCTCTGACCTCTGCATACCTCAGGCTTTAGATAACAGGGCCTTAGCAATCGGTCATCTTCACTTTTTTTTTTTAAACCTAGACTCTATAAATTTCAGTAATTCCATCAAAGCAAAGGGAATCATTTTTTTCTGAATATAAAAAATAATGAATCTGACTCATTGCACACCAAACACCTGCCCAGATGTGGGAGAATACATCTCCTGAACTTCAATAGATGCCAATGAAGTTCTCTGTACCTTGAGGAAGTGGTGGCTTGGCATAGCAGTGTCATTCTGAACATGAGCCCTCCTTGAGGCAGAGATAAGATATGACTTAAGCCTGGGGCCACTTCTCACATTTGATAAAATAAGAAAAGCCAACCCCATCCCTCCCCTGCTACCAATCCTCCACAAAAGACATCTGTACTTCACAGCTTTACCCCCACATATTGCTTAAGTTTTCCAAATCCATTGTCATTATCAAAACGGTTTGGTAGTAACTTCTCTTATCAAATTACCTTACCTTTCCCTGGTGCTGTGGCTACTGAAGGAGGTCCTGTGGCTATTGCCAGGCTATGAATGTACATCAGGGGTGGCGAGGATATAAAGCAATGAGAGAACTGCCCTTTGGTTTTCAGGAAAAGCAACCTTATATTCCACTCCTCTCACATGCAGGAAGTCACTTTCAACAGCCCTAAATCTCCTTCCCCTCCAAAGGTTAGTCAGCAAGAGACCTAATGCAAACATTGGGCTAATCCTACAGCCAATTAATTCATCAATTGGAGAAAATAGATGATTCAAAAAATAATTGCCAAGAACCAATGTACTTTCATGGTTCTTTGTTGGCCCGAGACCCATCCTTAATCAGAAATCTTTCATATATTCGACATTACATTGGAGGGGCTGACACTTGACTGCTTGGTCTCCATTAGTTCAAGGCATGGTTTAGCAGCAGTTATAAGCAGTGATGTAGGACTGTCCTCAATTTTTAATCTTCTTTAATTGACTCACAGCATTTTCCTGATAAATTAATATTAATTAATCCTTAGTATCCTGATGAAGTTTTTAAATCATAAATGAAATAAGCAGACACTTGCTTTTGAACAATGTGCTTCTTGGGTAAATAAATTAGACAATGAAAAAAAAGGTACAGAAATTCTGAGTATGTGGCAGCAAACTATTGAACAGAGCCTTTCTTTGAACTAAATGGCTTCCTTTTAGGAAGCAACCTTTTATGTCGAGGCCATGGCACTCCATTTCTCAGCGTCAGACAGGGAGCAGTCTCACAGGGCATTGCCCCACTGCAGGGAGCTGGCAGCCAGTTATTGCTTAGAGTTATGACTGTGTGATAACCCAACACTAAAACAGTGCTACAGAGTTTTATGAGGAGGAAGGGATTTTTAAATGGTTCAAGGAGAGAGAACAAGGAAAATCAACCCTGAGCTGTGTTTGTTTCCTGTGTTTCAGAGCAGGGCTCATAGCTGTCATATATGTATGACTGAGCTGTTGGTTCATTGTAATTTTCCTTTTTTCTTTTCTCAGGAGGGCAAGAAGACCTCATTCTTTCCTATGAGCCTGTCACAAGGCAGGAAAGTAAGTTTCCCAGCATGCTCTCAATCTTGATTTCTGGGCCATAACAAGGGACACCACTGAAAGAGGGAAAGAGTAAAGAAGTAAGGAAAATAAACTCCAGTTAATACTCAGTTATCCCAGACCATACCCTCCTCTCTCGGTCTTGGACCTTATCACCAAACAACTTCCCTGCTGAACATGGGCAGTAGTAGCTCCTGGGAGAATGGAGTGACCCTCTAAATGCGTAGTCACCAGAGTAAAGGAACACATCTAAATCACCTCAACAGCCTATGGGACTCCTGGATAAAGTCTCAATACTGATGTCAGCTCAGTATTGAGAAGTACCTAGCAGATCTACCTAAAATATAGGTCCTCAGTGGACTGCTCCTTTTTTCTGGAGGCATTTACACAGAGGCTAATGACAAGGACATTGCAGGGAGAATTCAAGCAACAGATGGGGAGTTGTACCAAATGAACTTTAGGGTTACCTCTAATCCCACATACAAAGAAATTGGGAAAACCTCAGCAGGGTACAGACAGTATTTCGCTGAAAAGAAATTATAAAAACACAAGATGTTATTACTACTAACAATTACTTTTTAAAGTCACATCTACACAATGGTTAAACAGCTGGTTTGGATTCTTTTTTCTCCCACTCAATTGACTAAATTCAGTTGTTTTGACATTGTGTAGGCATAAGCAGAGAGTAAGCAAAACTCCTCCGAATTGTTTTTTTTTTTCGTTGACAAACACTGCAGTTACTTTTCCCTGTTAGTAAAGTCCAAAACGAAGGCATAGCCAACATCTGGAATGTTAAATATCAGTTTCCCTGTGCAGGGCTGTATGAGTAATTTACCAAATCAAATAATGCCCTTAGCAATTTTTAATGCGTGGCAATTTCATCTTAAGAATCACCCTTGCAGGACAGTTTTACAGTTGTTTCCATATCTTTCTCTTCATCTACATCTTCCTTTTTCTTTCTGCAGTAACTTATACCCGGCCAGTGATTATCCTGGGCCCCATGAAAGATCGAATCAATGATGACTTGATATCTGAATTCCCTGATAAATTTGGCTCCTGTGTGCCTCGTAAGTATCATTTTTCATCTCGGAGTGGGGAAACTTTGGATCTTTTTGAGATGCTAAAACATAGTTTTGTTCCTCTGATAAGCTCTCCAGTGATTCAAATACCATCATTACTTATTATCTGAGAACCATATTTAATTTCCCTGCCTAACATTTTTCTTCTATGCTGCTATGTGTTATCTATCTAGTAAGTATAATAAGGTCCTCTCTAAACTGACTGTAGTCCTCCAGAAGGCAGAATGAATCTTTGTAACACCTCCTCCCCAAATTTAAAATATCATAGGATTTATGGTAGGCATCAGTATATTCTTAGAGGTTGAATGGAACACCACTGAAACATCTTCTTCCATAGAATGAAAGATATCAGAAGCAAAGCCATGTACTAAAATCATGTTGGGATAACTTAGGGTTATGTGTCAATCCCAAAGCCAAATACTCTTTCCCAGACTCTGGTCCCTCTGAGGATAGCTCTGTAAGATTCTGTTCTACCTTTCCCCTCTGCACCACCACCATGCTTTCTCCACTCCCTCAACCCCATTTCTAACCCACTATGTCACAAAGAAATGCATTGAGTTCTTCCATATATGTAGACAGGCCTACAAAGAGATTTTAATTCATTAGGTAATGGAGCTCTTAATCCTGATCCCAACAAGTATTTTTCTCTCACTCTACATTTTCTAAGCTTTGTGCTTTCAAGCGTCTCTAACATCTCAGTACTGCCAACTTCACCTGGAATCCTTAAGTAGGAATTTTATGTGTGCAGTACATGGACAAAAGAAGACTAGGATGATGGCTGCATCTCATAAGGTGGTTCCCAGCAAGGGCTGTGGGAATAGATCCTGCCATATACAATATATCCTGAGAAAGTCTTGAGATGGGGAGGAGGAAGCAAAACACTAAGTGGTGTACAGAAGCTTCCAAATAGATCTTCCACTTTTGAAAAAGAATACAGAACCTTCCTAAGTGCTGTTTCCACTTTCCCTTCCATCCTGCGTACACTTTCTCCTTTTTTCATTAATAGCACAAGTTATATAAGAAAAGAAAAAATACTCAGAATCCCATACCATACTCAGAGATGCCATTGTTGACATTTCAGTGTATTCCATCTATTCTTCCTTTCTTTCTATGCAGGCATTTGTCCATGTGATCGAACACCTTTTTGTTTAATATTACTTAAAATTTTATATAACTATTTTAAGTGATTATTGTATCACAATCAATCATTCTTCACTTATGGACATTTTGGTTTTCCCTGTTTTCCACTAGCATAAATGATAACTAAAATGCCATTGTAATTATGTATTATAATTACTATTTATAAACTCTAACATGACCTTTCTTTTGGTGCACTGATAACTATAATGACTATCCTTAAGGATAAATTTATATATTAAGTTTTGCTCATTTTCCTAGATCAATTTCTAGACAAAAAATAACTACATCAACAATTGGAACTCTTTTAACATTTTTAATTCATATTTCTAGATTGTTTTCCCCTCCTCTTCTTACCAAAAAATTTAGGTAAAATGGTTAGAATTGCTGACTGTTAGTCCCACCTTAACTGTGATTATCTTATTTTATATATTTTTACATCTCTGAATATATTTGTAATTCTATGTCCATTATTTTCTCCTGCTTATGTAACATGTTTTCCTGCTTCTTTGCTTGCCTCATAACCTTTTATTTTGTGTGGGACACTCTGATACTTGTTGAGAGTCTGGATTTTGTTATTTTCCTTTACAGAATATTAAGTTTGTATTCGAGCAGGAAAAATTTTCTTGACACATCAGCTTATTCCACTTTTTACATGGATTTAGTCTATGTGAAGGTGGGTCTAGAGTAAGTCTAGAATAACTTTCTAAAGCTTGGCCTTTCCAAGGTCTAAACCAAATGTCCAGTTCTGACTGAACTGCAGTGTCTCCTCGGCACTCCATTTCAAAATAGCCTCTATACAGAGAGATGGGGTAAATGTCCCTTTATGTGTATCCCTTCTCTCAAGGATTATAGCCCCTCACTGTCTGTTGTCTGATGTCTGAAAACAGTTGTTCCCTATATTTTGTTCAGTTTATAATTGTTTATGGTGGGACGCTAAGACTGGTACCGGTTACTAAGTCATGGTCCTTCATGTTACATATTTCTGTAGATCTATAATATGTTGAGGGTGTGGTGGAGAAAATAGGTGTAATGGAAATGTATGAGTATAAATGTACCTTAATTTTATTATTTCTTGTTTTAAAAAGATACTACAAGGCCAAAGCGTGACTATGAGGTGGATGGCAGAGACTACCACTTTGTCATTTCCAGAGAACAAATGGAGAAAGATATCCAAGAGCACAAGTTTATAGAAGCTGGCCAGTACAATGACAACTTATACGGGACCAGTGTGCAGTCTGTGAGATTTGTAGCAGAAAGAGTACGTTCACCAATCTTCTTTCATGTACCCTGAAAAAGTTTTCTAGGTGGCAAGCTGCATTTTTTGGTCATTATTCTTTCCCAATTGCAGTTGTAAATGTTAATTAAATATTCCTTTTAAGACATCCAAGCAGAGAATCACCTTAGAGCAATGTCATTAATCTTTGTTCTAACCTCTATAAATTATTCTGACTGACTTGGAGAGGATGGGAAGGGAGGTGGTCTATAAACCTAAAGGCAATTAGCAGCTTGAAGTTTATGAGGATTCACTTTGTCCTTGACTCGCTATCTGAGGCTCCAATGAACAGCATTGAATTTATTAAGGAAGACTTACCGACTTCCCACTTAAGTTTGGCTAGATAGGGATCCTCAATTCTTTGTTAGAGGAAGGGTTTGGGGGTTTTTTGTTTGTTTGTTTGTTTTGCTTTTCACGTCTGAAAACTTGACGTTTTTATGATAGAAGGTAGTGATAAATTAGGAGGGCTGCTCAGCCTGCTGCTGGCAGAAGTATCAATTGAGAGGAAGTGTAGATGCCCCTGTTCTCTTCTGGTTATTAATTTCAGGGGCATGAAAAAGAGGAGAATGTTCAAGAGCCACCTGCATGTGACCTCAAGATCTGCCTGTAGAGAGATCTTCTCTCCTGTGGAAAAAAATGACCCATTTCATAGGAGAAGATTTCTGTTGAGTTGATTTGATTTGAAAAGAACTTTCTTTCTGATAAAGAATTAAATAAGAAACTGTAATGTCTGAGAATGTACTAAGAAGTTCCATCCATTTTCCTCTCTTTCAGAAGCTAGGTCCTATCTGCTGTGTGAATACTCGTTCTAGTCAGTGTCCTGGACCCTTGCAATTCTTTTTCCATTTGCACATGTAGATGCAACCTTCATTACCTTGAAATGTTCTAACTAGCAAATAGTCAAACAGCATTTAGATGAATTTATTAAGGAAGACTTACCGACTTCCCACTTAAGTTTGGCTAGATAGGGATCCTCAATTCTTTGTTAGAGGAAGGGTTTGGGGTTTTTTTGTTTGTTTGTTTGTTTGTTTTGCTTTTCACGTCTGAAAACTTGACGTTTTTATGATAGAAGGTAGTGATGGTAGTGAAGGTTTGATATAGCTGCTGCACTATACAGGTAGCAAGCTCAGAATTTATTTATTTATTAAACGATAAAGACTTGAACCATCTTAAGGGTGTTTCTCATGAGTTCAAGTATTCACTGGACTGTGTTCATTTTCATGTAGATATTATAGAAGAGTTTTTAGCCATTACTATGGGTTTAGGACAGTTCCTATCTGTATAAAAGTGCTTCTTTCTTCTCTTATGGAAAGTTCTTCTAGCCTCAGGATAATGAGGCCATGTCTCTCTAGGAGGTAGAATATAATGGGGCAAATGTTTCTACTTCTAGTTCCTTGGTCTGAGCACTCATTGCAGTGGAAACCAAGTTAAATGAAGGATGCTATAATAGGGTTTTTATTTGCTGACAAATAAGAAATTTACATATCTCATGCAAGCCTCTCTCTCAGTATTACATATAATATGTAAGTTAACTCTTTGGGTCTTTCTACCTCTAAACTGAGGATATTAAGGGTAGGATGCATGTGAAACTCAGGGAATGTTTGTGGAATTGTAAATTCACGTGATTACCATTCTTCCAAGTTTAATGTTAGGCAGGGTGAGACTGTATTTGGGGACAAGTTATTTAATATTTGTGAGCCTTAGTCTCTCTCTAATAAAATGTAATTGAGAATACCTGAGAATTTCTTCTTGACAATTAGGGTTTGTGAGCCTTACAAGAGTGGACTCAGTCATATGACATATGGCTGTACATCTTCTTTGTGCAAAGCAACAGGTATTTAAGAAAATAAAGTTAACTGAAGAGAACACGTGTGACATGTCTAGCCCAGGGGCAGAACTTAGTAAGGGGCTAATTAATATAAATTACTGTAAGCATTCAGTGATGGCAGCTTTTATTTACTCTTGGCAGTGATCTTTTTCCAAGCTTTAGAAATCCAGTGTCCCAGAATAGACATTTCTCAAAAGAAGACATGCAAATGACCAAGAGCTATATGAAAAAAAAAAAAAAAAAGCTCAACATCATCAGTCATTAGAGAAATGCAAATCAAAACCATAGTGAGATATTAACTCACCCCAGTTAAAATGGCTTTTATCAAAAAGACATAACCCTGGCAAGAGGGTGGAGAAAAAGGAACCTTCATACCCTGTGGGTGGGAATATAAATTAGTGTAACTACTGTAGAGAACAGTATTGAGGTTCTTCAACAAACTAAAAATAGAACTACCATATGACCCAGCAATCTCACTGCTAAGTGAATTTCCCAAAGGAGGGGAATTCGGTATATCAAAAACATATCTGCACCCCACATTTATTACAGCACTATTCACAATAGCCAAGATATGAAATCAACCGAAGTGCCACCCAATAGATGTATGGGTAAATGGTGGTACATATACACAATGGAACATTGTATAGCTAAAAAAAAAAAAAAAAAAAGAATGAAATCCTGCCAACATGAATAGAACTGGAGAATGTTATGTTCAGTGAAATAAGCCAAGCACAGAAAGGCAAATCTCATATACTCATTCATATGTGGGAACTAAATATTGAAAACAATTGTCCTGGAAATAAGAGAGACTGTGAAGGGTAGCAGGGAGAGGGGAATAACATGGAGGTGGTTAATGGGTACAAAACTACAGTTAGATAATCAGATAGAATGAACAATAATAGCATAACAAAGTGACTAAAAATAATAGTAAGTTGGGGTATACTTTCCAAATAAAAGAGTGGAATTGAGATGTTCCTAACAAAAAGAAATGTTAACTGCCTAAGGTGATGGATACTTCGATTACCCCAAATTGATTAATTCACACTATATGCCTGTATCAGGAAATCCCATGTGCCCTATAAAGAGAGACAACTTTGTGTACCCATAATTGAAATAAAAAATATCTACTTTTAACAAATGGTAAATGAAAATAAGATTTTGTATACTAAAACTAAACAAAAGGCAGGGAAAACAAAGAAAAGAAATCTAGCATTCTATACCCTCCTCTAAAACATACATATAATTATTTCCTTTTGGTTGCATAATGGCCATTTTTTCTGTACTAACTCCATACTTTTCTACTCTTTCTACCAGGGCAAACACTGTATACTTGACGTATCAGGAAATGCTATCAAGCGGTTACAAGTTGCTCAGCTCTATCCCATTGCCATCTTCATTAAGCCCAAGTCTCTGGAACCTCTGATGTGAGTAGAAGTCATCAGAGCTCTTCATCCAACTAACTCCATCTTCCATAATGCACAGGAGATTAACAGCTCTTTGTCACAAATACTTACAAATGGGAGATGCCATTGCTGATTTTTAAGCATTCCCTTCTTTTAAAGATGTATTAAAGTTTTGCACCAGGCACAATGGATGGCACATGCCTGCAATCCCAGCTATTGGGAAGGCTGACGCAGGAGGATGTCTTGAGCCCAGCAGTCCAAGAAAGATCCTGAGGAATGTTACCTGATTCATATTTTTTTGTTTCACTGGTTATTTTGTTTTAGTTTTTTGGTTTTTTGTTGTTGTTTTAAGGATAGCTAGATTTGATTTGATTTTGGTTTTTGGTTTGGATTCACATTCCGAATTATATTATTATTATCATTATAATTATTATTATTATTTAAGAACAATAAAAGGGTACTCACGTTTGGCTATATAATTTGCTTTTGTACATTTCAGGTCAGAGTTATAAGTGTGTTCTTCACTCAAAATATATTCATCGTACCAGTTAGGTGTGAATTAACCCAACCCTTCTGCCCTCCCACCTACTTGATTCCCATTGAGTTACAGAAATCATCAACAAGAGAACTATACAGAAGATTAAGGAAGCAATAATTTTTTAATTTTCTCTTACTTCTGGGAGCAGGTCCAAAGATAAATGTTTTTTAATGTGTGGATTTTTTATAGAAGTAGTAAACTTTTAGACTTTTATCATTAGCATTTTACTTTGTGCTGTAATAGAATTCTAATGTTCCTTAAATTAAACTTCACATACATAGACCACTGTCATTTTTTTTTTCAGGTTAATATGAGGGTGCAAAAAATTAGATTATATTGTTTATGTTTGTTAGGTAAAGTCCAGTAGACCACTGTTCTTCGTAGGGAGTTTTCATAATGGTATGGCAGTAAAACATCTATAACTTAAACAAACAGCTCCATACCTACGTATAGTAATAAACAAGAGGAAAGTATATGACTCAGATTTTTTTCCTTCTTTTCTTTTTGCTTCCTAAAGGACTTGTGAAATATCTCCCTTCACACATCAGTAAACAAACTGGTCAGAGATTCAGGATCTGACTGTAATGTCAGTATAGGCAAAAGCCACTCACAAAAGTGAAAGTACAGTAGTTACAAATAGCAAAGCAAACAGGCTACAGCAGAGACTTGGCAATGTGTTGGGCCAGCTTTGGTTCTTTGCTTTGCTACTGATCAGTGATGTAACCTTGGGCAAATTGCTTGACCCACCCCTAAGATTTAGTTCTTCACTTCTAAACTAGGCACATGAAGAAATATCTCATAGAGCTATTGTGAAGGTCAGACAACAAAATTATGAATGTAGAGCTCATCCCTAGTGTTTAGCATATGGTGAGTACTTAATCCACAGTAGCTATTACTATAAAAGACATAAGGTTATTTTATTATAAAGGAATGAAGCTATCTTATAGAACACATAAACAGCACTTTTTCCAAGAGAGTCCAAGAGATAATGCCACTGTGTCTGTTACAAGAGCCTTGCTCAAACATCACCTCCATTTGGGCCTCAAGACCAGAGTGTTTGATAGGGTTCAGGAGTGAACCACAGAGTCCTCCTGGAAAATAGTGTTTATAGAAAGACCAAGGAAACAGAAAGTTAATCTCAGAGGTGAAAGCAGTTACTTGCAGAAGGTATTGACTAACTATTCCCCATCTTTTCCAAGGACAAAGAAGCACAGCAAACTGCAGTGCCTGCAATGGCCTCCTGAGAGAATTAAGTTAAATACATAGTTCATCTTTGAGGAAATTGCCAGAACTATATCTTAAAAACAAAATATAGTCCCATAAATAAAAGATGGGCAAGGGCTCTTACCATGAAAAAATAAAATTAGGAGGTCACTGACAGTACCTTTAGCCCCATGAATTTAGGTACTAAATTTATAAGGGAAAGAGCTTTTCATATATTTGGCACATAGAATCTATTGAGGATTAAAGAAAAAAAAAAACGGTTCTTAATATTATTATCCCCAAAAGCATGTGTTAAATTTCTCCTTATGTAGGACTCTGTTGTGCATTGTACAAAATAATTAAGTGAATTAAGCAAATTTCATTATGTTAAAGTGATTTATAATCTGTAAAGAGTATCGTGAATATTATAAGTAATGCTAACATTAATAAAAAGACTAGAAAAATGGCCCTTATCTCCTAGAAACAGCCATCTTAAACGCCTGTTTCAGAAATAGAAGAATGTCTTCACACTGGAAACACGCAGTGGGACAAACGGCTTCCAGGGAAAGTGCGGCCCCAGAAAGCCACAGCAGTGGCACATCTGGCCCAATGGAGGACAGTCCCATCTGGTGCTCCATAGCAGACGGTCTGCTTCCTTCCACAGCTATGCAATGACTTACTTAGTCTTGCCTTAGGGCATGTCAAAGCCACTTATCACCAAGGAAAGTTAACCATACTGAAGGCCAGATTCCACAGTGAAGAGAGCGAGTCTGACATAATTTGCTACACCCATATTCATGGGTCTCATAACAGGAATACCAAAGCAATCTTATTAAATTCTGGTTGTTTACTTTAAAGTTCACTCTTTTCCAAAGGTTCAATTCAGGAGCAAAGCTGGCATGAATTGCCCATCCCCTGGGGAGAAGCAAATGCTAGGTCAGCCAGAACAAAAGCATGGCAGCTGTCACATTTAGGCATTGATACATCATCACACACATTATTTCTCAAGTGCACCATCGCATAAAGCCACACAGCTTATTAGCACTTCAGAGGAGCATAAAATCAAGGGTGTGTATGAAAGAGATGTCCTTTTTACATTGTGCTGCCACCTGACTTCTGCTACCTCCTTCCCATGGCAATTAGATGCTTTCCTGTGTCTCTTCACTCTGCCACCTCCAATTTGCCTCTCCCTTCTTGCTCCTGTGATGCCCTGTGTTTGCTTCTGTCTTCAGTTATGTCATAATTATGTTTATTTAATTGGCTCCTCATTTATTCATTCATTCCTTCACTTATTCATTCAACAAATAAGCATTGAGTCAGGCTCCTTGCCACATACTGATAAACAAGTCTCTGCCCTTGCATAACTCATGGATTAGTCAAAGAGACAAAATAAATCCAAAGGTTAGAGAATAAAAAACTAAACTAGGTCATTGCTACAATAAGTGCAAAGGGAATTTAGAAAAGACAGATTACTTGACAAGTCAAAGGGGCTACATGATTTCTTGGCATCTGGTACAAATCACCATCTTTCCTGAGGAATGTCCCTTAGCTTAACCCAGCATCTCTGTACCCAAGAGTGACAGCCACTTAAGCTTCTAAGGCTAGAATGATTTGGGTAAAGAATTGTAGATGCCATTCTTGAGGACAAAATGAATTTACTCAAGCAAAAAGAGTTCAGGAAATTCTCACTTCTTTATATTTCAGCCTTCAACATCATATTCAAAACCATGTTACTAACATTCGTAGTTTTTTTGTTGCTGTTTTTTGTTTTTTCCTAATAAACCTCTTTTGAAAGATATCAAGTTTTGGTATGATGTAAGTCTATCTGACTAAAGTTTATTTTTTTTTTTCTATTTATTTATTTTTTTTGAGACAGAGGCTCAAGCTGTCACCCTGGACAGAGTGCTATGACATTACAGCTCACAGCAACCTTCAATTCCTGGGCTCAAGCGAGTCTCCTGCCTCCGCCTCCCAAGTAGCTGGGACCACAGGTGCCCGCCACAATGCCTGGCCACTTTTTGGTTGCAGCCGTCATTGTTGTTTGGTGGGCCCAGGCTGGATTCGAACCTGCCAGCTCGGATGTACGTGGCTGGCGCCTTAGCCCGTTGAGCCACAGGCGCCGAGCCGACTAAAGTTTATTTTTAAGAAACTTGAGTTCTTATTCCAGATTGGTCTTTATTAAATATACAGTTTTAGACAAGTCCGTTCCTTACTTCAAGCTTCCATTACTTGCTCTGAAAAAGAAATTGATTAAGACCAGGTGTTCCAGGCTTGGGTCTCTGGCTTTGTGAGTGGAATGCAAGGCAGTAGTGCTTTCAGAAATTCTTTGTGCACCTGTGATGCATCCTAGTGCGCCAACCAAAATGTCTTTGCATATTGGGTGAACTTTTTGTAACATCTGGAGGATATGGGAAGATAAAGTTGATGCTGAGTTGATTAGATTTCAGAGAGAATAAGAGAATTTTCCATTTCTCTCCCAATTTGATTAGTCTTTGAAGTGAGGCTAATTTTAAATAATCTTACTAAGGAAAGTTGTGCAGTTAATGATGCACCAATATTTTACAGAAAGAAAGAAAGGGATAAATAGTCCCAGGCAGAATTCCTCAGTAGCTTATTTTCCTATTAGAACAAAAGTAGGCATGAGAGATTCTTTTCTGCCAATCTCCTCTATCCTGGCTCGCTGTTTGACTTGCATATAGACTATACTTGCATATATACTTGAAAATATCTTGTTCCCTGAACTTTTAATTGTCCTATTCTGTGTCTATTTTAATTCAGTCCTTTAGCAGATCCTTAAGCTATCATTTGATTATAGAAACAAAGAAACCTCAGGGTTTTTATTGCTATAGACATGCCTTGTCATTTGCAGAAGTTGAGCAGGAAGAGCCACATAAATGTCTTTTTCGCCTGAAAAATACACATACCTAAGGGTACTAACCCATTTTCTATAACTCCTTGGAAACACTTTCTGTTTCTCCACTTCACATATTTTTGGGTACACATTGAGGATAAACAGCAACCCTTAAAGAAGACTTAAAAGTCAAGAAATCAAAGCCTTTTGCAAGCCAGGACCAGAGACCAGTCAAGTCAAGTCCTCTCAGAGGGGATGCAGCCCAACAAGCTGAGATGTCCCTTCCCTTCCCTCCCTCTTGTCTCCTTCCTCTGACCATCCCTGGAAGATTTCTTCAATTCTATGCCCTGCATTTAAAAGAGGCCAAGATATACTAGAAGAAAATCCTAGGAAGGGTGGCTAGGAAAGTTTGAATTCAGAAATTATATCCGGTGAGGAAATAGATTAAGGAAGTAGGACAGTTTATTCTGAAGAAGTGGAAGCCTCAAAGGACACATGAGCACATTACTTGAATACCCTGGGCCAATGTTTTTCAGGCTTTTTTATCTTAGGGCACACTTGAACCTATATTTAACTTCCATGGCACACTTAAATTATGTTGACCATAAAAAAGAGTAAAACAAATAATATACTTAGTATGCTTTGAGCTACTTTTGAAAATAATTTCATTAATGATCTTTAAAAATTTTTGTGGCACACGGGTTGAAAATCACTGCCCTAAGGCTTGGCGCAATGGAAACAAAGAGCCTTACTCAAGAGGACTGCAGGGAACAGAACACGGACCAGTGACTGAGTATCATAAGGAGACAGCTTCTACTTCAATCCAGTGCGGGACCAAGATACTGCCCTCTGAAAGAATGAGCTCTCTGGCAGGGAGTCTTTATTAAAGTTATTCCAGTCAAAATGAGTCCTGAATAAAGATTAGGAAGCTACTGCTAAGATTCTACATACATTTTAATTTTTTTTTATTTAGTACATAGTCTATTTTGTGTTCTAATACCAAACCCTCATTTTCCCAGGGAGATGAATAAGCGTCTAACAGAAGAACAAGCCAAGAAAACCTATGATCGGGCAATTAAGCTAGAACAAGAATTTGGAGAATATTTTACAGGTAAGTTCATTTACCCTGGTTGTGTAAAAAAGGAGAAAAATTGTCTGACACTTGGCACAGAGAGGGCTATAGGCCTGATATAGTCAGTCCCCCAAACCTTCTGTTTAGAATCCCTAATATTGGCTTCACGTGCACGAGTCTCTCTGCTTCACCCATTTGCAGCAGAACTCCAGGTTCTCTCTGAGTACAGCTGCAGCCAGCTCCCACTAACCCTATCCAAAACCAGGAGCAGCAGATGCCCCGCTATTGAGACTTTAGGCATTGACACTTTGTTAAACTATTTCCCTGATATCATCAGAAAACTTGACAATAAACTATTAGGGTTCAAAATGAGCAGTGTTCAAAGCAGTTACTTTGCAGAAGCCCCTTGGGGCCTCTGTCCCCTACTTCCAGGACCTGTAGTCTGTCTCTCCATCAGCAACATTTGAATTAGATGCTTGAAAGACTTCCCTGTGTTTCAATTAATCTCATGTCAAGTCTCAGTGCAAAACTTTTGTTTTTCTTTTTAAAGATTTCCCTGGAAACATGAAGTTTGATGAATAGAGGAATATTTTCTTGAGTATCCTGAGTTCTCTATTCTTTATGCTTTCATGGAATACTGATTAAATTCAGAGAGTAATCTCTGTGAAATTTGCCTTCTAGCTGATTCTCAAAACAAAGACTTTTCTCCTGAATTACCTTCCATAAATTTGTTTTTTTAATCTCATTCAGAATATGGAAAGTGCCAGTGTCTTAGCAGTTTATAAATATTTTGAATCAGTTTATAAATAGTTGACTTAACATTAAGTTTTGGTCACTAACTAAGAAATAAATTATGTTTCATACTAAAAGACCATCCAGGTAGGAAAATTGTCAAAACAATGTACATTTTAACCAGTGGTATACATTCAGGAATAAAATACAATAATTAATATGTCCTCAGGATTTTTTGTGAAGATCTAAGCCATGTTTTGGTAGCAATTTATTTTTAAGCTCTAGTGTTATATGGGTAATGCTATGTTTTCTGGAGATCTACAAGATAGCTTTCAAAGGGGATAATCTCCTAGTGACTTCATGTTTTAGGTAATATACAATTCAGCAATTTGTTTATGTTTCCTCCTATTTATGTTTCTTATAAGCAATGGCCATAAAATAATCTGAATATGAATAACCTTGTATAGTATGACTTAGAAAGTAAATAGCATTTCCTACTAAAGCATCAGAGGTTGGGGAACAATCTAAAGTTTCCTCTAAAACCTGTATTATTTCCTCTGTATCAAAAAATACCCTAATTCCTACCCCTGCCAGTGTAAGTTAAATATAGAGACTAAAAGGCCAGTTTTCTGAGCTAAACAGAGAGCTCTCAAACTAAAAATCGATCAGTACCTACCAACTCAGTGCCAGGCTCAAAGTAGGTACCCATAGAATCTTTATTAAATAAATAATCCTTCATTGTTCAGAACTGCAGACAGACTTATACAAAGTGCAAAACCATAATTAATACATTGATCAATGATCCAGGACATGCATAGAAAACATTTTTTCCACCATTAATGTGACCTTGCTTATGTCAATTTTCTGCTTTTTCTTAATAATGAAAATTGCTATTAAACTTCCAGGTGAGTTATCTGTCACTGATTTGAGCTTCCACTGTGTGAGTGATGATTATTCTTCATCACTTAGGAAGCGATTCCTAACTCTGGGTATATTTGTTTTTGTTATAGCTATTGTCCAAGGAGACACCTTAGAAGATATATATAACCAGTGCAAGCTTGTTATTGAAGAGCAGTCTGGGCCTTTCATCTGGATTCCATCAAAGGAAAAGTTATAAATTAGCTACTGCGCCTCTGACAACGACAGAAGAGCATTTAGAAGAACAAAATATATATAATATACTACTTGGAGGCTTTTATGTTTTTGTTGCATTTATGTTTTTGCAGTCAATGTGAATTCTTATGAATGTACAACACAAACTGTATGAAGCCATGAAGGAAAC
>CAUYRH010181786.1:0-40927 GCA_963574655.1 Perodicticus potto | reverse complement strand
AGATACTTTGCTAAGAAGAATGTGTTCCAGCTTCATCCATGTAAATATGAAAGAGGTAAAGTCACCATCTTTCTTTAAGGCTGCATAATATTCCATGGTATACATGTACCACAATTTATTAATCCATTCGTGGATCGATGGACACTTGGGCTTCTTCCATGACTTAGCAATTATGAATTGGGCTGCAATAATTGTTACTAGAAATGAAAGCATATATCCATACAAAGAGTTATACATGAATGTTTATAGGAATTGTATTTATTGTGACCCCAAATTGGAAGCAAATATCCATCAAAAAGTGAATATGTAAATGAACTGTGGTATATCCACACAATGGAAAACCACTCAGCAATAAAGAATGAACAACTTATACATGTTACAATATGAACGAATCTCAAAATAATTGTGCTCGGTGATAGAAGCCAGACATAAGAAGAGTATATATTATATGATTCTGTTTATGTCAAATTCTAGCAAATTCAAACATGGTAACAGAAAGCAGATTACCTAATTGGTTCTTGGCCTTTTGGCTATGATCAAGTGTAGAAAGCAGATTCGTAGTTTCCTTGTGCCAGGGAAGGAGGGTGAGGGAAGGGTAGGAGGAGAGAATTAACAAGGGGCATGAAAGAGTGTTCATTATCATGTGTTCATTATCTTAACTTAATGAACATATGTTTGATAAGCTAATGAACATATGTTCATTATTTTATCTGTGGAAGTGGTCTCATGGATATAAACAGACATCAAAACTTATAAAATTATACATTTTAAATATGTCCAATCTATTGTTAATTATACTTCAATAAAGCTGATAAAAAAGTGATTGAAAATGTTTAGACCAAGTATGAAGACTCAAAGGATAAAGTGAAAAAAATAGAAGACTTAATGATCCACTTTTGGGCTTATTAAGATTTCTGTTTTTCCAGTGGCCTTGGAATAACTATTTTTCTTTTATGCTTTAATATATCCAGTATAGACAGTCAGGAGACTAAGAAGTAACCCCTGACAATGCTGGTAGCCCTAAAATACCATGCATGGAATCATCCAAATGCTAGGACAAATTGGGAAAGTTTGATCTTTTCCACCGAGCTCAGTACCTTTGAATTAAATGTGTGTTCAGCTTTGCTTCTTGTTGCCAGAAGCTACTTACTTCAGGTTCATAATCGGCTCCCCCATTAGGTGTGGAATTCAGTAAAACCAGCCTGTGCACCTGTCTTTGTTAAAATCTGTACCAGAGAGAAAAGTAAGTAGAAGCAGATTTACTGCGGTCTGGACTTAGTTGTTTGGCCGGCCTCTTTTTGTTGGTTTTCTGGGTTGATTAAGACCTTTCTAATTGATAGAGTGCCAGGGTGATAGCCCAGGAAAAGCCACGCTTCCCTGGACTTGGACTTAGCACAAACATTCCTGGTGGTCAAGTCATGTATTTTCTAGTTGGGAAACAGACGTTGGAACAGGATTGCTAGAACAGGATTGCAGGGTGCAGAAACTATAATGACTTTCAAAACACAGACTAAGGTAATTTGGCTCTATTTTAATTCCCATCTCTAAAAGAAAGAACCCACTAAAATTCAGAGCATCTTGAATATTGTGAAGTTGTGACATTGAGCGTGAACAACTGGTGTCTGTGGGACTCTGAGAGTGAACACAGAGCTTACCAGTTCCTACCCTTACTAAACAGAAAAGATCTGGGAAAAAACCCATAGCCGTACATAAACATTTTGGCCTAACATTCATTTCAACCAGGAAATAGCAAATAGCACAGTGCTGTATAGTCCCTTGTGTTTAAACTTCTTATTTTGCAAGTCCCTACTCATGTTCCCCATAGTATTGGTATAAAGGAAACTATACAGTAGGATGTTGAATAGGACATATATAGTATTTTTAACCACTCTTTGTTCATTTTGCTAAGCACTTGATTAAATTAAAATCCGAAACAGTAGTATTCAGAGATAGCTGATGATAGGCTTTCATTTCTGGCCCACCATTCCTCAAGCACATGTAGACCAGGCACTGTGTTTAGTGCTGGAGGATACTTAAGAGATAGCCTCTGCCTTCAATGAGCCTTTGGAGTAGAGACAGAGACTACGGAGCAGAGTGCCACAGACCTGCCAACCCGAACCATGGGGAACAGGCAGGGCTTCCCAAAGGGTGAGTTACAGGTACCTCGAAGAAGTGGGGAAAGGCTTCTGCCTTTACTACCGAGTGATGATGAACAAGCCGCTTAGCTTTGCTGAGTCTCTGTTTTGGAAGAAATAATTTCCTTCATTGGTTCCTCATAAGGGTTAAATCAGACGAGATAGATCATAGCACTTAGCCCAGTTGCTTGCTAGGGGACATGTTAATACTGCTTCTCTTCCTTCTTTTCCCCTCCACCTCTCCTTGGCTCCATCAAATGAGGGATGTGATCCATAGCAGACTATAGAGGTGACTTCTGGAGGGCTCTCAGTTGTCATCTCTGTCACTTTGCATCTGTCTTCCTTCTTTCTTCCAGTTCACTAGGGTCTTTCCCCGCTGAGGCTGGTCTGGGCTGTGCTCAGGACTTTCATGTGCTGCCCATAACACTTCATTAGGGGAAGTGGCTGGCCCTTTGAGGACCACTGGAGGCCAGGGGCAGAGGGGAAACAAATACAGCATCCATAGGGCTTTGTTGAAAGAGCACCAGTGTGGCCCTGTCTGTATGTGACGGGCTGGCAGCAGCCATCCTCTGTCCTCCCACTCTGCCCGTGGGGAATAGTGAAAGAAAAATGGCTTAGTAACTGAGCCGAGAGAAGAGAGCTCTGAGTGTATGGTCTCTAGGGAAGGCAAGTGGAAAAGAAAATCATCTTCAAGTCCAACTCAAGTTTCCTCTGTATCTCTGTGTCCTGCAAATAGTAAAGTATTCCTACTCTTGACCAGGCCTTAATTGCTGCAGAAGCAAACGGTGCTGCTTTTAGGGAGCTTCTGACTGGCCAGCAAGCATTTCCCACGCAGGGAAGCAATGCCAGGCACACTTTGCTTTCTAATGCCCTGCATGGCATATGTTCATTTTTCTATGCACTTTCCCCTCCTAAGAAGACAGCTCTTTCCAAACCCAAATCACCTTCTCATGTTGCATATCCATCTAACCTTTAGATGTTTTTCTGCACAGCTGTCACAACAAACTTCCCCTCGTCTGCTGCTAAATGTATCAGACACTGTTGTGCAGGCTTCGAGTTGCCGCGTCATTACCAGGGGGCTTTCCAGTATAATCTGATGTTATCCAAAGCTTCTCATCTGTTTCAAAGGGTACAATTTCCTGCATTCTCTGGAGGGAAATCAAACACACTACATTTAGGAAATAGGGCGATCCTTCACAGATTTAGTAGACCTCCAGGCAATTATGGGGTGATTATTCCTAACATAGTGTTTCCTCACCTCATTTCCCATCACAGTGACTTGGAGTGACCTGACTATGGGCTTTTCATCCTTCGAGTGAGACGTCAGAAAATAAATCACAAACATGAAGATAAGCTATGGTACCTTTGATTTCCCTCTGTCCTCCTTCCAAGCTGTTTTTGGCTTTCCCAGAGGTAACCAGCTCTCTGTTCCCTTTTCCTTCTGCAGCCTCTACCTGAGATCCAAGAATCTTTTCCTTTAAGTCCTCCTTCATAATCCTTTAAATTATATACCTACTTTCCTAATAAACATGCTTCTTTTTTAAAAAAAAAAAAAATCCTTTTTGGCTTTAGAAATTGCTCCTGAAGAAAAGTCCCTTTCAGTGGGTTATGCCTGCTTTTTTGTGCTAGTTCTTTTTTCCCTTCTCACCCCTAGCCTGGGATATAGTTTCCCCTGTCTCCTCGTTCCACAGTCTCATCTTGTCTCTCTCCAAGTGTTTCCCTAATTACTTTCTCATGTTTTTTTTAAAGTTACCTTTTTAATTTCCTGCTGTCAAACATCTGCTGTGTCACCTTGCTTCCTCTCCTTCCCAGAAAACTTGTTTTATGAATGTTATTTCTCCTCAGTATAATTTGGCTGGCTGTGTCCTGATGGAGCGCTACCCTGGTTTTATTTTACCTTGACTGATTAAGCACTTTGAATAATTGTTTTAGCTCCATAACTGTGAATCTATTTGGCTTAACACTTTTCTTTTGCAACCGTTGATTAATATCTGACCGCTGAGACAGAGAAATCAGCACATTAATTTCCCCTTGACACCACTGAGAAGTGCTCTTTTTCCTGTGTAAGAGCCTGAAGCAACAGATGCTCTGTGTCCCCTTGCAGGAGGGAGCACGCACTGTTGCAAATAAGGATGTGTGTTCTCAGCCCGTGTTTGCTAATGGTCTATGTGGCAGCCATTTCATAGCAGAGAGCAAATGTTAGGATTTAAGGAAAATTGCACCAGCCTATCAGATTTTAAAACTGAATGGTGAATTTCTGTTGAGTTAACAGTGTATAGCTAGATGGTATTTTCTTTTTATGCTCGTGAAACTTAACAGCTGTTTAGTGAAGCGGTATTTTCTTATACGTCTGTTTGACAGGTTTAATGGCAAATTTTGCAGTAAGCGACTTGCTGAACAGGCCTCCCTGGCTTGGGCTGTAACAAGAACTGTGTTTGCAGCAAGATTCATCGAAGGTCTTTCTGATTTTGTGTTTATGGGATGGGAAAGCCCGGCTACAGTGTGAGAAACAGCAAGGCATGTTTCCCAGGAAATTACTAATACCTCTACCACCGTGTTCTTCAGAACTTGTCATGAACCAGGTTAGGGAAGATAACATGGAGGAAGCACACTGTTTAGCAATAAAATCACATGAGCACAGAGAGCTCACTGTAACCCTATACTGGTGAGTGGTAATTAAATCTATATATCTCCAGCTTTATAGTTTTCTGTAGCTGAATCTCTGGAAGACTTTTGCACTTTGTCTGATTCAAGGAAGCCTGTGTTCTTTCCCCTGCCTCTGGAAGAGGCTGCTGTGCCATGTAATAGCTTTTTAATATTGCCAGATCTAAGACAAACGCTTTGCTGGTTTTATTGGTAGAAATAAAGCACTTCCTATTACTCTTAAGTTAAGGGTCTAAGTCCTGGGAAACTCTCATTTATGAGGCTAGAATCCCATTTCCTTTCTTCCCATTTTTCATTTCTCTTAGATCATAAGATCTCAGAGTTCCTCGTGCCTAGGACTTACCCCTCTGCATTTGGCCCCCACGGGTATAAGCTGCATTTTCCTGATTTATCTGTGCTTTTGTTGACAATCTGTGCCTGGTTATGGCTTCTGATTGTGGGTGTGTGCACTTGTGAACAGAGATCATAGGCCTGTGTTCCCCTGGGCAGCCGCCCTCATGGTCAGCCCAGCATCCTCAGCTAACAGAAGAGACCAAGAGCCGTCTCGTGTCCTCTTTGAATTTCAGTACACATTTTGCAGTCCAAGAATATAAAGTTTGCTCTAAAGCTCATAGTGGATTCTGTTTATTGTAATTTTGATTATATTGTGTCACTTAAGGAGCATGTGAGGGAGTTTTGTGTTTATTTATCTCAGTCCCGTCATGGCGTAGGTCAAAATCCAGTTATATTCGGCTAACTGTATGATAAAGATGCCTCCTTTTGAACAGTAGGAATTTAGGCTTTGTTGTTTTATACATTCAGAAAACTTGAAAGGGATAAAAGAAATTGAGAAAAAAGAGTAGCAAAATGAGCCCAATTAATTTTCTAAGAAGGCAGACTCAAGAATGCTCACTGGCAAAGAGTAAAATGTCAGGGACACAAATGAATCAGCCCACTGGTTCTTGCTAATGGGAAGAGAAGCTATAGCAGGTAAAAGGATATCACTGGATATCTTCTGGCTGCTGGAGTGGGGACATGAGCAGCTCACTGTGGCCAGACGGAAGGGGAGGGCTCTACTGCTGGATCTTTCCTAGCAGGCTGTCACCCTCTCTGGGAAGGAATCAGTATACCGTCTGCCCTGCTTCCATCACCTCACTAACATGCTCCCACTGTACTTACTCCCAGAACCAGGGAGAGAAGGAAGAGGAATGTCACAAACTGCCTCTGTGCCCGGCTGTCCGGATTCACCTTTTCTTCAGTGCTCTCCTTCCTTGTCCCTACAACAGCCGTGCTCTAGCCAGTGTGTGTTCGGGGCAGAGACAGTTGGAATGAGCCTCCCTAGCATCGCTCTTAGGAAAAGTAATGATGAAACTCTTGGATACAGGAAAATCCTACTCCATGAGGACAGGAGAAATGAGCCTAAGCAGTCCTCTCCTCAGCCTGGAGTCAGATTCTAACAAGTACACACAGTTCTAGTTGACTCCTGTGTGGTTATTTCTATAAGTAGAAATAAGTGTTATGATTTTCTAAAAAGAAGTTTGAACTTGTAGTAAGTTAGAGAGGTAGAACTTTTTTTTGTTTGTAATGACTATAGAGTCTTATGACTATAGAGTCATAGGAAGTTGCAAAAATAATAAAGAGAGATACTCTTATGTACTTTACTCAGTTTTCCCCAATGGAACATCTCGATAACTATACTAGAATGCCAAAACCAGGAACCAACCATTGATGAAATCTATTCTATAGACTTTATTTGGATTTCAACCAGCTGTTGCTTTTTTTAGTCCTTGGGACTTTCCAAGGATTTCAACTGCTATGGCTTTTCTTTATTTTACAAGTGGAATTGAAGGTACAGGGGGAGCAAAGGTTCATGCCTAATCTCTTCCTTTCTTCCTATATTGCCCTCCTGTCCCCTATCGTGTGAAAAATGGGTGCTATAAAACTTATATCAGCAAGTGCAGTCTGAATGGTCTATGTTAGATGCCAAAAAAGGACATGAATGCCTATAAGAAGAAATGGTGTTATATTTGAGAGTCATCTTCTTACACAGAAGGGTTCCCCTCAAGATGGGTACATGCTTACTAAGCATGTCAGAGGTAGAACTGCTCTTTCAGTTATAAAGAGAGAACAACTACTGTTCATCTAGCATGTACCTCCACTCCTCCCTGGTCCATATGCCTGGGAGCTGTTGGAGCTTTTCAAAACTAATTTAGATATCACCTCCCATATTGCTGGCCTATGTTCACCTGCTATTATATTTAGTTGACATGAGTACCTATTAAATGTCATATCAATGCTAGACACTAGAAGTTCAAAGATGGATTCTACATGGTCCCTGCCCACAATGAATCTATGGTTTAGTGGGAGAGATAGACATTTAAAGAGCAAAATGTGTCATAGGATAATATGAAGTATAAGTATAGAGATATGAGTAGGTTATATCTTGAAGGCATTAGGGAATCACTGAAGGATTTGAATAGAAGGGGGAAACAATTGAATTTATTTACAAGAAGAGTAACTTTTATAGCAAAAGGAATGTATGGGAGAAGGGGAGACTGGAGAGAGGGAGATCAGTCAGAAGGTTATTGTGGTAGTTCAGGTTAAGGAAAGATAACTAGAAATCAAGGAGATGAGGAAGACCTACAGGGGAAGGGATGGATTTGTGGGCCATTTAGGAGTTAATTTGACAGCACTTAGTGATTAACTACCTACAAGATTTATTTTTTGCAGCTTTTTTTTTTTTTTTTTTTTTGGCTGGGACTGGGTTTGAACCCGCCACCTCCAGCATATGGGGTTGGCACTCTACTCCTTTGAGCCACAGGCGCCGCCTACCTACAAGGTTTAAAGAGATCAAGGTGTCCAGAGTGGCTACAGATGATATTGCTGTGGAAATGCTGAGCACCAAGAGTGAGATTTCTGGGAGAAAAGCAGATTCTAAAGGAAAAGTCACAGGAGAGCCATAGCTATATTGAGTTTGAGGTACCTGTGGGATGTCCATACTGCGTGAGCTCATTAACCTATAGATGAACTCAAGCTATTGATGGTAAATGACAATCTGGAGTGAGGTTCCTTGCCAGTTAGAGTATGTAGTAGGATAGGAAGGTCAAGGAGAGAGCCCTATGAATCACTGAAATTTAAAGGTCAGATAAGGAGTAAAGAGCCCTACAAAAGAGAGTGAGATGGAGAGTAGTTGATAGAGGAAGAAGAATGTTAGGAAAAAGAGAGGCTGTCAACAGAGTCAAGTGTTTCAGATGTGAAATATGATAGAAATATTTTCCTTGGATTTAGGAACCTCATTGACTTTGTGAGTTTATTTTTTTCTCTTCTTTTGAAATTTTTATCTATTTATTTTTATTATTTTGTGTTTTTTTGAGACAGAGTCTCACTCTGTGCCCTGAGTAGAGTGCTGTGGTATCCTAGCTCACAGCAATCTCAAACTCCTGAGGTCAAGTGATTTTCTTGTCCCAGCCTCTTGAGTAGCTGGACTATAGGCACCTGCCACAACGCCTGGCTCATTTTTCTATTTTTAGTAGAGATGGGGGGTGTCACTCTTGTTCAGGCTTGTCTTGAACCCCTGAGCTCAAGGGATCCAGCTGCCTTGGCCTTCTAGAGTGCTAAGATTACAGGTGTGAGCCACCATGCCCAGCTACCTTGTGAGTTTAATTTCAGCTGGCTTGTGGGAGGAGCCACCAAAACAGTAGATTGAATAATCATTTAAAATATGAACCAATTAAGAGTAAGGTGATTTAGTTAAGTGCTGAATTAGAATGTAAAGAAAAGTGTGACTATGATTAAACATTTAAGAAAATACAAAATGGAATGACCTAGTACATGGTGGGGGGTGGGGGAAGGGAAGAGCAGAGAAAGAGAGAAGGAGGGAGGGGGATGGGGGAAAGGAAGAGCAGAGAGAGGGAAGGAGGGAGGGGGGTGGAAGAAGGAAAGAGCAGAGAGGGGAAGAAGGGAGGGGGTGGGGTGAGGGTCTCGTTGTGTGACACACCTTTTGGGGGCAAGACATAATTATGAGAGGGACTTTACCTAACAAATGGAATCAGTGTAACCTGGTTTCCTGTACCCTCAATAAATCCCCAATAATAAAAAAAATTTAAAAAAACCAAAAAAATTAATAAAACAAAACATAAAATTTACCAAAAAAAAAAGGACTATTAGAACCGAAATGCAATTGTTTAAGGTAATGCGTCTAGAGAGAGAGAGCCTGGACGAAGTCTCAGGTCACCTGTCTCCCGTATTTCAAAAATCTTTAAATATGCTACAGTTTAAAGGAACAAAGTAATGTCTGACGCAGGAAAAGTGATTATTAGTGATGAGTCAGAGCCATGTATTTCTATTGGGAAATATAACTCCTTGTGTGGTGAATTTATTCATTTATGCTATAAATATTTATTAACAGGTATTGTGCTATGCGTTTAGCATACAAAGACAGATAAAGCACATTGCTTGTACACAATTATGATTTAATAAAAATAAAAAAAACCACATTGCTGGTAGAGGACATGTTCTGTGAAGTTGATAAAAGTAAAATATTATTGCCATTAAATGATGTAATCATGCAGGGTGACAAACCAAAACTAGTACCATACAATGTGCTATGGAAAAGGCGGGAAATAGTCTGTTTGGGACACAGAGCTGGACCTTGTATCATAATAGTGAATAGAGAAAGGATTAGAGGGCCATTTTGGCAGAGATAGCTTTAGGAGCAAAAAAGTATAAAAAATGTATAACTTCAAGGACTGCCAAATAGACTGTAGGGGTTGCAGTGCGAGGGTAGGGTAACAACAGGGAATGATCAATTGTGAAGCCTAGAAAGCTGTACTTACTGGGCTGCTATAACAAAATGCCTGAGATCGGGAAATTTATAAAGAACAGAGATTAATTTTTTCAGGGTTCTGGAGGCTGGAAAATTCAGGATCAAGTTAGCAGCGTTCAATGCCTAGTAAGGACTGCTCTCTGCTTCCAAGAAGACGCGTTGTTTCTGCATGCTCAGAAGGGGAGGAACACTGTGTCCTCACACAGGGGAGGGAGGGAAGGGCAAGAGAGAGCTGCCTTCAAGATTAAGCCTTTGTATAAGGGCGCTAATCCCATTCATCAGGGCTTTGCCTCCCAAAGCTCTCACCACTTACTGCTATTATATTAGGGATTAAGTTTGAATATGAACTTTGAAGAGGACACCATCTCAAACCACAGCAAAATGCATAGCCAAAATACCAAACAGTAAATAGTAAGGGAACAATTGTATTAAGCCAAGGAGTCATTTGATTTGGGCTTAAGATAAACCTGGTGGCACCATGGAAGATGGCTTGAAAAGGGACCTGGACTTAAGGCAGAGAGGTAGGTGAGGGAGTGTTTCAAATGAGGGGTACTGAGGTTATGAGCTAGAGAAGTGATGGTTAAGGGCGGAGATGTGGGGAGTTAATTAGAAAGAATTTGAAAGCAGAATTACAGGCAGGGTTTGCCAACTCTTCTTCCTGAGGGAAAGACAAGAATCAGTAAAACACTACAGTTTCTAACTTACTGACTGGGGTGTGGAATAAGGAAAGAGCAAGTTTGGAAGGGAGAGCCTAAGTTTGGTGTGAGATTTCTTCCTTCCGTCCTTCCATCCTTCTTTCCTTCTTTGTGTTAGATATTTAGACACTTAGGTTCATTGAGAAATCTAGGCAGACCATACATGAGATCCTAGGCCCTGCTTATGGTATTAAATAGTATAAACATTATATTTAATTATGGATCCCCAAGAAGTACCACAAAGTAGTGGTATTAGTTGGAAATGCATTCACAGATGCAGGGAACCAAATTTGACAGGGTCTAATTATTTTTCTCACATTACAAGGAGCTGGTATTGGTTTAGCTGCTCCGGGATGGCAGGATCAGTTCTCTCGGATTTGCCCAAATGGTCACGGATCTCTGATGCAACACTAGAATTATGGCCACCTTCTTGCCAGGTGCTTCTATTTGGGTCTCTTTAGGTAGAACTTGGTCACTGGGCCTCCTCTGGATGGAAGGCTGGCTGGAAGAATGAAGATGAGAATTAAATCAACAGTTCCCCATTCTTTTAGATACAATGCTGCTTTGAACAAATAATTTATAATTCCTGCTTTATTATCATGAAATAAATATCAAAGATAATATAAAGGAGAAATTCAGGGAAAGTAATATATAACAAGATATTTCAAAATTCCTAGGCATGACTACACTAGAAGACATAATGAAATTGTCAAATGCATGGTGACTGTGACAGCAACAAACACAGATGATATAGGGCATAGTAATTGGTATTTTACTGATGGCCAGTTCTTAGTAAAGTTCTGAATGAAACACAGTATATATGTTTGTTCCCTTGATATGCACGGTAGTTACTTCTTGAACAGGTCAATTTGCATTAGAACTGTACAACACATATGTTGTACTTGTAAGTACATCGAGTTAAGTTCAAGGCTAAGGTTTTCCACATTTAATAAAACTATGTGGAGTGTAGGAGAGTTCTTAGTACACAGATTGTCCCCCACGTGGGAGTATGTCTAATATACCTGGTCTTTGCCCACTAATTTCCAGTAGGATCCTTGTACCATCGTGACAACCAAAAATGTCCCCCCTTTCCTTATTTACAACAGCTGTGAGGGGAGCATCATCCATATGAGAACAACTGGCCTAGCTTGACTAGGTTGGACTCTTGGTATTCCAGACAAAACTGAGGTTTGGTTAGTAAGGAAAAGGGGTATGGTAATATCAACTAGGTCATCAACAGTGTCTGCAATAGTATGAACTGGTCTTGTTTATGCTTATATCTTCCTCCCAATTCTTATGGAGTTCCTGGAATATGGTAATTTCTCAGTAAGCTTTCTCAAATGACTAACTGAAGTGTAAGCTATGAGAACTGGAAGCCCAGTATTATTTGAGCTTTGACTTTAATAAAGGCAGAAATCTTCCGTAAGATGGTTAAAGGGCTATCATAGATCCAGGAATGTTACCAGGAGTTGGGAAGTGAACTTGGATGCGCCAGTGTCTATGTCTAGCATTTCTGGTCTATCTGCTATACTTTCTAGACTAAGAGTTAAATTTGTAAGTGAATTCTGTTCAGCAATTAGGGGAAATATTTAAGTTTTCATGTGAGCAGCATATTGTTATTAGAAGAAAAAGTGACACAATAAAAGAATCATTAAAAATATCAACCTCTAACTATTACCTCTTTTTGTGTTTCAGCATATCCTCTCTTCATTGTACCCTTCCCTATTCTGTTATTCTATTCATTTTGGCAGTTTCATCATAGCCTGAGACATTTTCAAACAATAATTCTTCAGGAAAATATTTAGAAATAGAAGCAAAGGGTTTTGTTGTGTTTCCTCAAAATGCAAACCTATTATTAGAATATAACTTACAGTCTGAGAAATGTTGGCTTTTGCTTCCAGATTTAAGTAGAAAAGAAAAAAATGACAAAGAATTTTGTCCTTGTCATGAAAAAAATAATCTGTAACTATGGATTGTGAAGACAATGTATGAAAAGCAAATCTTTTTCAAACAGTGCTCCAAAGTTGCCTTTGAATATATAACTCTCTGAATTCAAAAGCGTGATACGGCACAGGTCTTAAAAATAGTTGTTTACAATTTTGAAGGGTATAACATTTAATATTTCCATAGTTTGAATTCAAGTAAAGGAACAATGACTTCAACTTTTTGTGTATAAGAATGAGCACTGTTAAAAAATGAGCAGTTTAAGTTTAGATAATTTAAATAGTCCCAAAAGTGCTTGAGAGTACTCTAGACTTTGTCAATTACGTTATTAGTATTTTAGAGATTTTTAATGTAAGAAATATTCAGTATCTCTGTAAATGATTTGCTTAACTAATGCATCTTTTGTAGGCACAGACTACTTGTGCACCAATATTTTTCACCTCTCTGTGGGAGTTTTAAGGAATAATAAGATAGGGAATAAGTAGTGGCTTATTTGGGTATTCTGAGGAGCTGCATGTGCTGGTCCTTGTCTTGATGTAGTATTGCGTGAATTCTCTGGGCTAGGGAGACCGGGAGTAGTAATGATCAAAGAGAAATTTTCCTTTCTCTTGTCCCCTCCCCTCCTGTCCCATCCTGTCCCTTCTTACCTGGCTACATGAGGAAGTGGGAAACATCCACTGTGTTCCCTTTTGCAGAACATCAGGGCATTGTGCTCCATATATGTAGGCACCTCACACAGTAGATCTTTCCAGCCAAATCTCAGGAAATACTTCCTATTGCTGTTGCATCTGCCACCATTTTTCTAATCAACCACCTGCTTGTCGTTTTCACATAGGTTACATATGGTAAAGCCTCTATGTCTTTGCATGAGTCATTTTTTCTGTTGGATTGTCTTTGCATCAGTTCCATTCTCACCTTCTACACATGCTCATCCCTTGAATCTCAGCTCCAGGATCACGTCTTCTTCATTCCCCCTCTGCTGTGTTCTCAAGAACCTTGTAACTGTCTCAGTTATATATAGGGCTTTGCACATTGGTCTCCCGATTGTCCTTGGCAACTCACTACTCTTTGAGTGTGTGGATATTATCCTATATATTTGTGTTCAGTACTTAGTAGGTGCTCACTACGTTTTTGTCGAATGAATGGAGAGATAAAGTTATGACCTAAAACAAAACACCTTTTACAATTGGGTAAAAAGAAAATGTTTGAGTTGAATCATATTTTTTGTTTTTGCGATTATCACAGGATGATTTTTCTTGCTTAATTTTATTCAACTGTAGTGACTGTATAGGGACATTGCGTTTCTGAGCTAGGGCAGACTAATAGTCTTTCAGATCAACAAATCCTCCTGGTGATGCTATAAGGCACTTTACTGTGGTGGCAATGCTTCGTGGCATATTTACTTCTGTTTACCTTGTGGTATATCAACTTCTAATTACTATGTTATTTATTATTTTATCCTATCCCCTCTTTTCCTTAGGTAAATGAATTACATATGTTTATTCATTGTGCAGAATACATTTTGATTTTTCTAAAAATCATTCCCAAACTACTAAGGCTATCTCTTAGCACAATATTACTTTTTGGTGAGTAAATTTGTATTCATCCTATCCAACCACTTTTTGATTTTATATATTAAAATATTTCTACTTAAGGCCTATCACTTTTCACACTGAGGAAGGCTAATGTTTTTAATAATTTCATGCAAACTGATGCCTTTGATCATGCTCTTTTAGACTGACTATTCGAGGACTAGAAAAAATTTTCTGATGTATGGTGACCTTAAATCTGTGTCTTAGGAAAAAACTTATTTAGGTTGCCTTTGATTTCTGGCCTTTATTCAACTTTATTCTGTCTATAGGTTTTATTATTTCAATTTTCATGATAAATTTCTATTTCTTGCTTAGATGAAGCAAGAAATAGAAACTATGATCATATATAAGATCATAGTTTCATAAGATCATAGAAACTATGATCATATATAAGATCATAGTTTCTATGTTTTTAAACATGTAATTTACATATTTAAAATATTTCCATATTTAAAAACATGTAAACCATATTTACAGTGTTTTTCTTACATGGGATAGGTAATATGTTAATAACTTGTTCCATTTTTGTTACTCATTCAAATTTAGACTGTAATAATTATTATTTCTACTATTTATTAATGAGAAACTATCTTAGTTGGGTTAATTTAACTTTCTAGAACACTAATGACAAAACATTCTATAGTACTCTGTTGTAGAGATATATAATTATGCTTTCTAGCCAAGAATTACATTGGTAATTTTCAGATTATGTTTCAGGGAAAATCAGGTTTTAAATCAACTAACATGTACTTAGTGTTTACTTATGACAGGTGTTCTGGGTGATTTCTCATGTGGTTCATTGTTTTGTGCCTTCAGTTTTACTAAATCTTCTAAATTACATTCTGGGAGGAATTTATCTTTTAAAAGGTAACAAACTATCATCTTTTAAATTAACTTACTTTTAAAAATAAGCATCATTGTGTTGGTGAGACTTGAAGATACAGTCTAGTTAAGGTATTTAGAATAACACTGGTATCAGTGTTTCTGTCTTAAAATAATTATATCTTTTTTTAGTGTTAAAATTAACTGACCATGTAAAGAGGCACTAAGTAGTATTACCAAAGCATCATGTTATTTACTAATACAGCATTATACATGCAAAAGGATGTGTAAATGATAGACTTAAGCACTGTTATTTTATGGACATATTTTTCAGCTAGGTTGTGACCTTAGGATGATGTTCTGGTTGTCCCTCTAGGCAGGGTACCATTCCCTTTTCCTTGTGTGCTAAGCCATTTCTTGAGACTGTCTTTAGATGTTGTGTCTTTGCTATAGCTTTTTATGATCCCCCTTTTCTTCTCTGATCTGTTGGTACTCTGTTTTTGAGTACATGTGTTTTACTGCACTTACTTGCTTCTCAGACTTCATTTGGGTTTTCTTCACTGAAGTTTCTATTATATGAAAATGAGTACAATTTCCTATTAAAGAAATTGGTAATCTTCCAGGAGATCTGTACCAGTCAGTCCAGTTACCAGATTGATTGTACCTGCTGGTTTATCTGCTGCTTGGGAATCATAATCCAGGCCTTGACTAACTTTCTACAAAATAAGGGTATAGACTAGGGATCACTAACCTCTCTTATATCTCTAAAACGTTGTCATTAAATGATTCTAAACCATTACAAGAAATGTATTATGAAATAGTTAATATTTTCAGAATACTTGGAGACATTTTAATGAGAAACAGGTATTTGTGGTTAGTGTTAATGAATAGATGGTGTAGGAACTTAGTTAAAAGATATATCCAGAAAATAACAGTGCCTAAGTCTATCATTTCTACATCTTCTTGCATGTATGTCACTTATATTAATAAATAACATGACCTAGTCACTCTTCAAAATCAAATCAAGTATGTATTTTCTTTCTTTTCATACCAATAACACATTGGGAAAATGTACTTTCAAGAATAAATTACAATCTGGTGAAATATTTTTATGGTTTAAAAAAATTTAACTTTTGAAAATAAGCAGCAGCATAATAACTTTAGAAACCAAGACCCTATGTAAGTTGTTTGTAATTAAAAGAATGCAGAAGCAATGTGTAGGTTTCATAATTTTAAAAAATATTTTAAATATGATAGCAATTTTTTATTCTTACAGCTTCTTTGTGAAAGAGGCAAGACTGCTACTCTCATGCCCTCGGGAAGCTGAGACCCAGAGTGATTAAAGGCTCATTCATTTTTTAAGTAAAAATCTACTGAGAACCTATATTTTGTAAAACAGTTGAAGGGGCAGTGTGAATAATTTAACCTACTTGACTTTGAGAATAGAAGAGACAGATTTATAAACAAATATGTTAGCTAAGAGCAGTTAATTATGGTAGAAGTCCAGAAGATGGTGCAAATGACTCTGGGATATTTGATGATGAGGCTTTATAGAAGAGGTGAGCTTTAAAGCTTTTTCAGAAAAGAACAAGTTGACGTATTTGCAAGAAAGGGAACATTGTGAAAGGCCTGCAGTAAAAGAAAATGGATGTTGGTAGGGACCCAGTGTTATGCAAGAGTCTGCGTACTACACACAGTGGTCCCAACCCTGGGACATGGACTAGTACTGGTCCATTTGTTAGGAACCAGGCCACAGCAGGAGGTGAGCTGCTGCAAGTGAAGCCCCATCTGTATTTATGGCCGCTCCCCATCTCTCGCATCACTGCCTGAGCTCTGCCTCCTGTCAGAGGAGCGGTGGCATTAGACTCTCACAGGAGTGTGAGCCCTACTGCAAACTGAGCTTGTGAGAGATCTAGATTGCCTGCTCCTTGTGAGAAGCTAATGCCTGATGACCTGAGATGCTACTGAGGCAGTGACATTAGCTCTGGGGAGTGGGTGCAAACACAGATTGTCATTAGTAGAGAGGTTTGACTGCACAGAAGCCATAATAGACCAATTGCTTACAGAATCAAATCTAAACCATCCCCACCCCCTTATCCATAGAAAATTGTCTTCCATGAACCAGTCCCTGGGCCAAAAAGGTTGGGGACTGCTGTGCATATTTGAAGAAATGAAGTTCAGTGCAACTTCTAGTGCATAGTTGTCCAATATAAATATGTAATTAAAAATTTTCTAATAGCCATATTAACAAATAAAATGGAATAGGTGAAATTAATAACTTGTTATTTAAACCAATATATCTGAAATATTTTTGTTGATTTTCTTTATACTTATATCTTTAAAATCAAATTGTGTATATCTTACACTTACCCAATATCTCAATTTGAACTACCCACTTTTAAAGTGTTCAATATGTAGAAGCTTAGAAATGTGAGTGTGTGTGTGTCTGTGTGAGAGAGAAAGAGATTAAGAGAGAGAGATTGAGAACAGCATACACTGGGGAAAATGTGTGCTCTCTAGAGAGGGAGGAGGATAAAAATACAAAATTACAAAAAAATACGAAATTTCATGTAGGTAGAAGGAATACATTCTAGTGTTCTATACCACTGTAGGATCACTACAGTTAACAATAATTTATAGCTTCAAATAGCTAAAAGGAAGATATAGGATGTTCCCAACATAAAGAATAATAGGGGAGGGGTGAGAATGGGTGGAGGGAGAGTAATTGGTGGGACCACACCTACAGTGCATCTTACAAGGGTACAGGTGAAACTTACTAAATGTAGAATATAAATGTCTTGACACAATAACTAAGAAAATGCCATGAAGGCTATGTTAACTAGTTTGATGAAAATATTTCAAATTGTATATAAACAACCAGCATGTTGTACCCCATGATTGCATTAAAGTACATAGCTATGATTTAATAAAAAAAATAATAAAAAAAGAATAATAGATATTTGAGATTATGGATATATTATGGATATGTTGAAAGGCCTTATGTCCTAGCTGAATTTAGAATTTATTTTTATAATTTAGTAGTATGTGACTGTGTTTATCAAATTATATTTGGTGAAGGACCAGATTTTTAAATTTCAAATTTGTTGTAGACTAATACTTTTGTAAAATAACAGTGAATTAGAAAAATGAAATTAAAAAAGACATACAAAGAGAAGCACCATTTAAAAAAGCTTTTTATTTTAATTTTTTAAATTGCTAAATAGTTGTACATATTCATGGAGTACATAGTGTTGATTTGATACATGCAATGTATGGTGATAAAATCGAGGTGATTAATACATCCATTGTTTCTTTTTCTTTTTCTTGTTTTTGAGGTCTTTTTCATCAAATCTTTTCTAAGGCCAATTTCCTGAATTATTTCATATTTTCTTCTAGTATTTTTATCATTTCAGATCTTCCTTTTAGGCCTTTGATCTATTTTGAGTTGACTTTTGTATAGGGTGAGAGATGGGGATCTAGTTTTTTGCATCTGGATATCCAGTTTTCCCAGCACCATTTATTGACAAGAGTGTCCTTTGCCCAATAAGTATTCTTGGTACTATTGTCAAAAATGAGTTGACTGTATGTGTGTAGGTTAATTTCTGGGTTCCCTATTTTGTTCCTTTAGTCTGTATGTCTGTTTTTATGCCATTAACAAGGTTTTGTGTTACAAGAGCTTTGCAGTATACTTTGAAGTCTGGTAGTATATGAAACCTCCAGCTTTGTTATTTTTGCTTAGAGTTGTTTTGGCTATTTGGGATCTTTTTTGGTTCTATACACATTTGAGGATTTCTTTTCCTGTTTTTGTGAGGAATGTCATTAGTATTTTGATAAGAATTTCATTGAACCCGTGATTGCTTTGGGTAGTATTTAACAAATAGTAATTCTTCTGGTCCATGAGTATGGGATGTCTTTCCATTTGTTTGTATCCTCTTCCCCTTCCTTCAGCAGTGCTTTGTAGTTTTCCTTGTAGAGATATTTAACCTCTTTGGTTAAATTTATTTTAGATAATTTAAATGGGATTATAGAATAGCCATTTTTAAATTATTGAATTTGATGAATGCTGTCTTAATCTGCTTTTGTGCTGCTAACGAATACAAATAACAAAATAGCACAGAATAGCACAGACTAGGTAGTTTATAATGAATAGACATTTTTTTGGCTCATGGTTCTGGAGATTGGGAAGTTCAGATGATGAACCACATCTGGTGAGGACATTATAGCTACGTCATAATTTGACAGAGACATCACATGGTGGAAGGGTGAGAGAAGGGGGAGAGTCGAGGGAGAGAAATAGCACAGATGAGAGTGTGCAAGAGGTAACAAATGCACTCATGAGATAATGAACCCACTCTCAAAATAATTGGTCCATTCATAAGGGTAAAACCCTCATGACCTAAGCATCTCTTAATGGTCCCGTTTTCCAATACCATTACAGTGACAATTAAATATCACCAAGAGTTTTGGAGAGGCAAATGTTAAAACCATAGGATTTCTCATTTCACATTTTTTCACATACAAAATACATTCACTTCATCCCCAAATAGTTTAAACTCATTTTAGCACCAACTTGCAAGTCTAGAGTTTTAACTAAATTAAATATAGGTGAGACTCAAGGAATGATTCATCTTGAGGAAAATTCCCTTCTAGTTGTGAGCCTGTAAAATCAAACAAGTTATCTACTTCAAAAATACAGTAGTGAGGCAGGCATAGAATAGGCAATCTCATTCAAAAGTTGATAAACAAGTAGAAAGAAAGGGGTAATTGGTTCCAAATAAGTTTGAAATTTAGCAGGGCTAATAACATTAAATCTTAAGGCTTAGGAATTATTTTCTTTGACTCCATATTCTGCTTTCTGGACACACTGGGACAGGTTTGGGCCCCCAAGGTCTTAGGCAGCCATGCCTCTGGGACTTTTCGAGATGTATTCTACACCCAGATCTCCCAGGCTGGCTTTACACTCTGGTAGCTCTGCAGTTGAGGGTTCCTGGGAGTGGTCCTGCTCCTGAAGCCCTATTAGATATTGCCTTAGTGAGGACTTTCTCTGGCACCTCTATCCCTGTCACATGCTGGCTGGGCCCTCAGGCTTTCCTATACATTTTTTGAAATCTATGTGGGGGTTGTTTTTACAGCTTGTGAACTCTGTGTGTCTGCAGAATTAGTACACATGAATGCTGCCAAGACTTAATCCTTTGCACCTTCAGGCATGGCGACCCTAGCTACAACTGTGCTTGCTGGAGCCATATCTGGAGCGACCCATGAGTGTTGAATTGGCATGCGGGAAACAGATACGTAAGGCGGCTAAGGCATTGAATGCTGAGGTCACCTGTGTACCTCTCTAGAAACCTTATCTTCAAGGCTCTAGCTTGCCTCAAAGATATTTAAAATGTCTCAAAGATATTTGAACTGCAATTATTTTGATAAATAGCACCTGGCTCCCTTCTATCCATACTAATCTCTTTAGCAAATGGTCATTTGGCCATACCCTTGACTTGTTCTCCTAAACTCACTTTTTTATTCTTTATATAGCCAAGCTATAAATTTTTCAAATCCTTGTTATTATTCAATTTAAATTATATATTACATCTTTAAATTATTTCTTTCTTCTCACATTTTACTATATTCAAAAGAAGCTATACAGCTCCTTGAATATTTTGCTTAGCAACTTCTTCCATCAGATATTCTTTGATTATGGACGTAAGTCATCCAAGTTCCTTATGACTTTATAAAAAGGATGGCCTTTACTGTAGTTTCCAGTAACTTGTTCATTTCCATCTGAGACCTTGTCAGAATTTCCTTTATTGCCTCCATGTCTACCAGCATTCTGATCATGACTACTTAAGCAATTGCTAAAAAGCTTCAGACTTTCCCTACAGTTCCTGTGTCCTTCTGAGCCCTCATCAGAATTGCCCTTAGTGCTCCATTCATGGTAGTCTCGAATTTTTCTAGTGTTCTCCTCTAAATTCTTCCAGCTTCTACCTATTGCCTAGTTCCAAAGTCACATCTGCATTTTCAGGTATTTGTCATAGCAACAGATCACTTCTCTGGTACTGGTTTTGTCTTAGCGTTTCATGCTGCTGCAACAGAATACCACAGACTGGGTCATTTATAGAGAACAGAAATGTATTGGCTTATGGTTCTGAAGGCTGGGAAGTCCCATGTTCCAAGTGGCCACATTATGATGAGGGTCTTCTTGCCAATGTGGCAGGAGACATCACATAGCTAAAGGACAGAAAGAGAGCAAGAGAGAGAGAGCAGGAGGTGGGCAGGGGAAAACTACTTTTGCAATTTGCTATCAAATAGAACTTTCTGTAATGATAGAATGTTCTCTCTGCTGCCCACTAGCCTCATACAGCCACTGAGTATTTGAACCTATGGCTAATGTGACTAAGAAACTGAATCATAAACTTAAAAGTCATAGTTAATTTAAACTGAAATAACTGAACAAGCCCATTGGATGCATTTTCTCTTAATCTCTGTATTTATGTATTGTGGATTAGTTAAAAATCAGTTTGTGGACTGTGGACTGACATCTGTGTACAATCCATGTTTTGAGTAGCTGTGTTTGGAGTCTGGACTCTAGAGGTGGAAAGTTTTTGTGTGTCTTTGGCAAATTATTTAATCTCTCAGTGGCCTAGTTTCCTCATTTGTACAAATAAAGGTAACGAGAAACTATCTGATAAAGTTGTTGTGAAGATTAAATAGGTTAGTGAATGGACTATATATGGAACAAAGTTTGACATGGAGCAAGCACTTATAAATGTTTCCTGTTATTGTTATCATCATTATTGTTGTTTTAATCATTATCAAATAGGTGATGGGTATAATACAATTAAATGGTAACAAAGCCCAGTGTCTTTTAATTCTTCTGCTTTGTGTAGTAGCTTAGATTTCTTCCTTCTAAAAACATACTACACTTCCTGGCATACGATAAATATCTTTTGAACATAAGAGTAAACCATTCTTCAGGCACAGATGAAGAAATAATTATTTTTAGTGGAGGAAGGATTAGAGAAAGTATCAAGGAAAGATGGCATCTAAGAAAGAAGAATGAAGAAAGAGCACATCAGGATGAAGGAGCATCTCACCCATTTGGAATACACTCCATGTGCGGGTGGCACAACAGATAAAACTGGCTTAGCCATATCATTGCTACTTCTTTCTCCCTTTTTTAGTTCTCTTTTTATTTTAACCTTTTAACATATTTGAAATAAAGTTAAATTAGGTAACATGTGATTCCATGATATTAATAATTGCTACCTTATTATTAAGACCACTCACTGACACTTTGCTTGTCCGTTCCTGGGAGTTATTTGAAGGTGAATCTGAAGATGGAGTTGGGCAATGGTTGGGAAGGGAAAGGGAGTACTGCTTGAAAATCAATACCTGAGTTATGGGAAGATGGCTATGAGATTCTTTTTTCCTAAAACATAATGTTTCTTACTTACACAGATTATTTTAGGAAGAAAACCAACTGGGAAAACAATGAAGTTCCTTATCTTCACATTTGTTGGTGTTGTTCACCTATTATCCCTGGGCTCCGGGAAAGCTGTATACAAGACTAACACCTCTCAGAGGACTTTTAAAGAAATACAAGAAGAAATAGCCAGCTATACAGATGTTGCTAAAGCAATCATCAACCTTGCTGTTTATGGCAGAGCTCAGAACAGATCCTATGAACGATTGGCACATCTGGTCGACGCTGTTGGACCCCGACTGAGTGGCTCCAAAAACCTAGAAGAAGCCATACAAATCACGTACCAATCCTTGAAGGATAATGGGCTAGAGAATGTCCACCTGGAGCCAGTCAAAGTACCCCACTGGGAAAGGGGAGAAGAATCGGCTGTGATGGTGAAGCCGAGACTTTACAAGATGGCTATTTTAGGTCTTGGTTCCAGCATTGGGACTCCCGCGGAAGGTACTGTTTGTCTTCTCAGTTTTCTGTGTATTTTGTAAAATTAATATCATGAGACATAGATGATTATGGTATGCATGACTCATATTAAAATTTTGGTAATAGAAGGAAAATGTAATAATTTCCCATTGCATTGGCATAATAAGTTCTCTATTCTTGTACTTTTTTCTTTCTTCCTTCCATCCTTGCCTCTATTTCTTTTCTGAAAGGAAACTGATTGTGTAGAGTCACTTTTTTTTACCATTGTGGATTTAAAGTCTATTTTGTCTGATATGAGAATAGCTATACCTGCTTGCTTTGGTTTTTATTTACATGGAATATTTTTTTTCCATTCCTTGTTCTTGAGTCTGTGTGAGTCATTATGGTTTAGGGGTATTTTTTGGAGATAGAAAACACTTCAGTTGTGTTTTCTCATCCACTCAGCCTATGTCTTTTAAGTGGGGCATTTTGACTTTTTACATTGAGTGTTAATGCTGATATGTGGGATGCTGTTCTGTTCGTAATACTGGATGATACCTTGCTGTTTGGTTTTCGTTCATGTACTAGTGCTTTAGAAGAGCCATGTGCTTTAACTTTTAGGTATTTTTGCACTGGTGTGTATCTATCATACTTGTTCCATGTATAATGCAGTTCTGAGCATTTCCGGTAGGACAGGAGTATTAGTGACAAATTCCCTCAAGGTTAGTTGTCTAGAAAATCTTTATTTCTCCATTGTTTATGTAGTTATGCAGGATACAAAATTCTTGACTGACATTTGTTAATTCTCTACGTGTTATATTCTCTATTTGATGAGACCTTGTCATCATACCTTCCTTTAATTCTGTAAATATGGTTTCTTTTAGTTCCTTATAATAGTTTTATAATAGTATCTTTGAGGTCTTTGCTGTGTTCTACATGTAGGGTCCCTTAGGCAGTTTTCTAGTGCTGGCCTTTTTTTTTTTTCTTCCTTGTGTATGGGTCACACTTTCTTGTTTCTTTTCATATCTTATAATTTCTTTTCAAATAAAAGTTGAACCCTTAAAACAATATAGCAACCTGGGGTACTGATTCTTCTTTCTCCTTCTTCTCCTTCTTCTTTCTCCTCAACCATTGTGGGTTGAGTGGATATTGATGTTACTTTTGTCTTTTGTTTGGTTGTCTGTTTAATAACTTGGTTGTACTGATTCAGTGTAGTCTGTTTCTCCCACAGTGTGCAGCTTCTGATGACCCTGTTCAGATTGATTTTATTATCCTTTTTTTTTTCTTTTAGCCTTAATCCCTACGAGTCACCTCTGAGTTTGCATGAGCCACTTATGGATCAAAGGTTATGCTTAGGTCCCCTTAGCCAGTTATGTTTTTAATCTTTACCATTGGATGTTTTGGTAGCATGGAGTCTGTTATTATAACTTAAGGAACTTGTTTTTTCCCTTACTTCCTCCAAGGCCTAGTGCCTTGGAAATTTCCTCTCTAATCACTTCTGAATAAGCGCAGCCTTGGGCATGCCCAGAGTTTTCCAGATTGCTAACAATATATGCGATTTTATTTTTAATCTTGGCTTGATACTGTTTTATTTGAGTTCAGACTAACATATTTTCAGCCAGTGTTTGGTCAGAGGTTTGTACTTGAGCCTCTTAAACCAGTGACGCTTCTGCCCTTTGTTGATGGATTTAGGTGCAGTTGGGAAAAGTTTTCAAGTCTGACCCATATCTTATTTTTATTGCTCCAGAGAAGGTACAGCCTAGGACATGGGTATAGCCTTCCAACCTCAGGGTCTACTGGGATCCCAAGAGGACCCTTCTTGATTCCTTCCCTGGCTCTTTATATTAAAGGTCTGGTTGTTCTGTCATTTTGCTTGTTGCTAGCAGTATAGTGAAGCTACCATTACCCCCTTAATTGCTCTCTACCAAACTCTCCATTATTTTCAACAACACTCCTAGATGTGGAATTCTCCATGCTCTGCTCCAAATAATGTCACTAATATCATAAGAACTGTGGAGCTCTTCATCCTTATGGCTTGCTTCCTCCGCTGAGAGGACTTCTGTGCTACTGCACAGGAGCTAGGCAAAGTAATAGAGGGACCCCTTGGCTAGGAAGGGAGGGTGATAGCTTCTGGTCTTCTTGGTTTACAGGTCTCCGTGTAGAACCATTACCTATGTTTGGGCTGAGACAGGGGTGACCAGGGTCCCAGTATTCTCACTGGCTACACTTGGGGTAGAGTATGTGTAGGGGATAGAGGAATGGGGCCTTAGTCCTCCTGGCTGTGCCTGCCTAAAATAGGGAGATGGGATTGTAGGAAAGAAGAATACTGGTAGCCTGCCTTTTCAAAGGTAAAATCATAGCTCTAAACTGAGAAATGGGGGAGAGGGAGTCCTTATATTCTTGGATACACTTTCCTGGAATAGAGCACCCATTTCAATGGCATAGAGTTGGTGGAGGAGGAAGAAAGCAAGTCAGGGCCCAAATGCCACAGATTCCTACTGTTCTTACCAAGACTTTGTAGATGTTTTTTGAATGAAGGTTCTTTAACCTGTTGTATGCCCTTAGGACAGTTTTGGGAGCTTTACATTATTTTTTCAAATCTTTTTTTACCACTAAATGTTTTGTTGGGGAGAAGATCTTCTTAGTTATTCTCTGTACCGTTCTGGAAGTATCACTGGGTTAGCCAGTTGTGAGCTCTCTAAGGCTGCACCATCAGGTGGTCGAGTGTCATTAGGTAACAGGGAGACTCTCAGCCCAGGTTCTATAGTGTTAGTCAATAGTTTGTTTCACTTTCCTTTCTTAAGTGCTAATTGTTCTTAGGCACCAACTTAAGTCCTCCTTTATAAGCCTCCTCGTGGACTGTCCTCAAAAGGATTAGTTTTTTTTTTTTTTTTTTTGTCCTTAGATGAGAATAACAGACCCCAGGAGGTTATGTAGCTTACCCAGGATCACACAACCTGTGATCTCATGTTCACACAGAATACTTACTGTCCAACTCTAGAGTTCATGCTTTTAGTTATTTGACTATATTGCCTCACATGCAATATTTTAATATTATTTTCATATAGAAGATTAAAGGCATCTGACTGAGGCAGATCTGTTTCAAAACTTGCTGATACCAGTATTGTGATGACAGAATAAGATGGTTTCTACATGTTCCTTTTAGACAAGTTTCCTTAACTCCAACTTCTTTCTTATCATTTCTAATCCTGTAGCTGGGTCTTCGCTTCCCTATCTGCCTGTTATTAAAAACTAAGTGAAGTTACTGATTGCTCCTGGGGCCTTCAAAACTCAAGGGAAATGAGTTTTACTCACTGTAATCTATTTTGGTTTTCCAAGACTTGCTTTCACGCCAGTCCTCATTCCATGGGGCTCTAAGTAGATAAACAGTTGTCTGGCAACTGAACTATTTTAAACTCTAAGGAAACCGGAGAGTTAGGCTGGATCAGGTGTGGAAAATTCCCACAGGAGATAATGTAAAGTTGGCATAACAGGATATCTAGACAGGCAGAATGGTGCAAAGCCTGCTAACCTTTCTTCCAAGAAAGCTGTTTTCTAACTTTAGCTTAGAAACTTACAAGTTGTATGACCTTGTTTAAGTCATTTAATCATCACAGTCCTTAATTTTGTTACCTGTAAAATAAGAGATGTTTGGAATATGAATCTGTCAGTTCTCTTGTAGATTGGAAGGCGTGATCTTTGTGAGAATTCATAAGGGATCAGTGAAACTAGAATTCACCAAAGCTGGATTCTGCCAGGCACACACCATACCGCAGACTCCTTGTGTGATTTTTTTTAACTTTCCAATTCTGGACTTGAGTGTTACAATATGTATCCATGTAGCAGAATGATGGCTTTGTCTGCAGAGAGTTTGAAGAAAGCAGATATATGAACAAGCCAAATAAGAGTTGTCAGCTAACACCTACTCTTGTAAGTAAGACAGGAGAAAGTATAATCTGTAACTCAGTCCTGAGATAACATAGCAGACATCAGATTTAAACGGACTAAATAAAAGAATGAAAATCAGCAGTCAAATCCAGGACATATCGGCAAGCAAGAGGCTTTGGGGTAGAATATGTTCTATGCTGCAGATATGATTCTGGGTCTTCATGGTATATGGTCTCCCAGCCCAACACAGCAGATTATTGTGTTAAGTGATTATTTATCCTCCATAGAAAATGACATCTCTACAGAGGTATAGGGCTTTCCCAAAAGTATTACATGTTATAAATTGTGTATTTTATATTAGTTTGAGAGCTCTCGAAGGTCTGAACCGAGTCTTTTCAATCTATCTATCCTCCCCACCTGGCACCATACTCAGTAAAGAGTAGTTACACATTCAGTGTTTGGGAGCAGCACACATTTTAGGTAGCACTTTCCTTGGGGCATTACTTACTTGCAATTAAAAAAAATGTACTTTCTTCTATCTGCTGAATGAAGAAGCTGTTGAACCACTGTTCCTTAGAATTTTAAAAATTATTTCTTGTTCATCATAAAAACATACACATAAATCTAAAAATAAAAATCATCTGTGGTCTTTTCCTTCAGAGTCATTGCTATCATTTCTATTTTTCTTTCTGATATTTCCATATACATATTTTTTTATTTTACAAATTCAAGTTTACATTGAATACAGGTTGTATCCTTTTGTCCCACATAGCATGAACATTTATCACATTCTTAAGTATCTTTTGTGAAAAGTTCCAATGGTTACAAAATTTAGATATACAATAATTAATGTAACCAAATCCCTGTTATTAGGATGTAGATTATTTTCTTTTTTCATTAAAGTATTTTTATGGCCATGCTATATGACATGCTAAAATATAGACATGACAGTAGACTTTTTAGGGGAATATTTTAAGTTTTTAATAAATAACATAAAAAAGGAGAATGGATTGGGATAAAGAAAGTTGTAACAGAGTAGCAACAAATAGTTTTAAAACTGCTTCTAGAGATGTAAAAAATGCCAATAAAATTTTCAAGAGCCATTTTTCTGTATTAACGTTTTTAATTATTTAAACTAGTAATGCAATAAACATATGATATTATAATATATTTAATAATATAATGTAAATATGCATTTTGATTATGTAAAATTATTATTAACCACAATGCTGGTACATTTTTGCTCTTGATACTTTTGTCTTCTAGAAAGATTGTACACATCTGCTCTTGTATTAGCTGTCTATCTGTTAATCCCTACGCTTCACCCACGTGGGTGTTTTTTCCTAAACCTTGGTAGTTGATGGACTAAAAATGATATTTCACTATTTTCTTACTCTGCTTTCTTTTGCTTGTTGTGAGGCTATTAGATTCATGTTTACTGGTCACTCGCATTGTTCTTTAAATTATTTGTGCCTATTCCCTGGTTCTTTTACTATTGGTGATTTAGTATCTAATTGCTTTATAAGAACTCATTATATAGCAAAGATCTGAATTCTTTACTGTATTTTATTCAAACTGAGTTTTTAAAAAGATATTAAGATAGTTTGTAATCGTCGATTATCTTCTTTTTAATTTCTTCTTAGTACTGTATTTATTTCCAATATTTGAGGGTGACTAGAGTATAGTTAAGAGGCTACAAAATGGTAAAGTTGACTAATTTACATTCCTTCTGCCCTATCAACGTGATGTAAGACATTGAGTTTTTTAGCTTGGTTTACAGAGATTTTGGACCATCAGTCTCATTATTTGCAGAGTGGAGGGCAACCAGCTCTTAAATGTATACTTATACATTTAAGATCCTGGTGTAGCTGGACTTGGATTTTGAGTTGTGTGTCCAGATTGATATCTCTGCTGGCTCAGTTAGTGTGTGTGTACTCTTGACATCTATTTATGGGAACAGATTAGGAGTAGGAGGAGTAGGAATTCATGTATGCATGAATAGTTAGAGGTAGCACTGCACTAGGTTTAACGTGTAGAGCCAACTGGTCATTGATTTATTTATTTATTTTTGAGATAGAGTCTCAAGCCATCATGCTGGGTACAGTGCCGTGGGGTCATAGCTCACAGCAACCTCCAACTCTTGGGCTCAAGCTATCCTCTTGCCTCAGTTTTTTTATTTTTAGTAGAGACGGGGTCTCGCTCTTTCTCAGGCTGGTCTCCAACTTGTGAGCTCAAGCAATCCTCCTGCCTCGGCCTCCCAGAGTGTTAGGATTACAGGCATGAGCCACTGCGTCCCGCCTCTGACTGGTTAGTTAATGCACAGCTGTGGAGATTAGAATCCTCTCTAATTGTTTTAAGCAGGCATAACTATCTTACAGGATATTAAATGGTCTACAAATTATTGGGAAGGCTAAGGATGCAGACGTTAAATTGAACTTTGCAGGAATGAATTTGAGACTTGTTCTACAGAGCCAGGCTTCCAAGATTGCTATTGCCTTTCCTAGATTAAATAATGGCCTTTATGAGAAGCTGCTGTAGGAAATCCAGATGTTTCTACAACAGTGTATATCTCTGGAATAGTAGAAACAGCAGAACAAAGCCTCCACTTAATTTCTGCTTTCCAGATTTTGTTCAAGTGAGTAAAATTTAAATTAATTCTAGAACCCTAGCTGGAAGAAGTCCCAGGAATGTACTTTTTAGGTTTTTAGTCTTTACAGAACAGAACGGCACATATGAAGGAGGTTGGAATGGGTGTTGAATGCCAACTGTCCATATCCAACACAATGCTTATTTCGTTATGTCTCTTAGTTAACAATATGGTATGAATTTTTTTCATAAATAAATATAAAAATAAGTAAGAAAAGATAATCATTGACTATATAATACATAGTATTAGTAACACCACCAGTAGTATTTCGGTGCTCTGTAGCTGAAGGATTAGATTGGATTTAATAGAAGAAAAAGGGATGGAGAGGAGAGGAATTACACAATGGAAGGGGCGCCTGTCTCCCCAGGCATCCGACGGACTGAAGGACAGTCGTTCTAGGCTGTTTGTCAAGTTTGCCATGTAAGTTAATGGATCTCTTTCACTTTTTTTCTACCCTTTGCCCTTATCTCTTTTTTTATGCTTCTTTTTCCTAGACCTCATCTTAAACGCTTATGTTTTCAAAGGTTTCTATCTTCTATTTATAAATAATGATATGATGCAGTCCAATGGCTTTAAGTACCAACTATGTACTTATGACTTCCAAGCATATATCAGTGACCTTCACTTCTATCAGCATTTTAAAGGACTGCTGGATGTTCTGTAAGCCTTACAAACTCAGTGTCTTACTGTGTCTCTCATTTTTGAGTCCTCCCAAGCTAGGAGTCTCAAAATTCTCCTAATAGCTGAGATGTTATCTTGCTTTCATCTTTTTGTCTTCTGCCCAACATGCCCATGATTAAAGATTCAGCTCAAATATTTCCTCCTCTGTGGAGACTTTTTCTATTCTTGCTCATCCCAAAGAAGTATTGACCACTTCTTCCTTCCTGTGTTTCCTGTACCCTGAACATGTTTATATCATAAACATTTCTCTACTGGAACAAACCTCTTAGAGTAAGAGCCCCTAGTTTCTGTAGTTCTCAGCTGGCGGAAGTTTTGCTCTCCAGAGAATTTTGGCAACGTCTAGCGATATTTTTGATGGCCATGACTGAGGGATGGTGCTACTTGTCTCTAGTGGGGAGAGGGCAGGAGGATGGCTGAACATCCCACAATGTCCAAGACAGGCCTCCTCTTCCCCCTCAACAAACAGTTCTCCATTCCAAAACAATAGTAATGCTGAAGTCGAGAGACCCTGCCTAGTATTTAGTATAGTGTCTCACACACAGAAATATTTGTTGAATGAGTACGTCTTTTAATTTATCTCACTCCAATGTTCAGTTGGTCACCAAAGTTTAAATGTTTCACATGACTCCTTTTTCTCCATCTTCAGTGTCGCATCCGAGTTCAGGACCTAGCGTCTCCTGCCTGCAGTGTTGTCATAGCCTTTCAACTGATATTCCTGACTCTAGTCTCATCATCATCAATTTCCTTACTGCTGCTTTAAGTATCCTTGTAAAATATGGATCTCAGTGTGCCACTCGCCTGCTTAAATTCTTTTCATTCTTCAGGATATAGTGTAAATTCTAATGACCTTTTAAACAGTGACCTCAGGCTGTGTTTCTAGGTTTCTGTCTCACTTCTCCCTAGTGTCACACCCTGTGCTCAGCCACTTGGAGTCTAACTACTTTCCCCTCAACAAGTGTATACCTTCGGGCTGGCTATCTTAATCTTAATCCTAATCCTAACCCAATCTAAACCCTATCTGCTTGGAGAAAGCCATGTCATTTTTAAAGACTCTTTTAAAATGGATCTTTTCTCTGAAGTTCTTTATGGAACAAAACTCAAGTAAACATAATTGTTCTTTCATCTCTGCTCTCACAGCACTGTGCTTGCCTATTTTGCACAGCGATCACACTTTATTATGGTTCAGTGTTCACCTGGTTATCGCTTCTGAGAAACTGTGACCTCCTCCAGAGTGAAAGACACATCTTATTTACCTTTGTATCTCCTGAGCATCTGGTGTGTAGTAGATGCATATTAAGTATCTATTTGTTAAATAATAAGCGGACTATGAGAAAAGTCACACATTTTAAAATATTTTTGAATGATATTTGAAAACTCATTCATACTTAAATAGCTTCCTTTCCCATTTTGTGATCCTCATAGTCTTTTATGTCCCTGTCATATACAAATAACAAGAAGCTTTGGTTTGCATCTCAGTGACAGCACATAGGGAAGAGGAGGATAAATGAACATCAGTCAAGCCGTGAATAGGTTGTTCACCAGTTTTCTTTCTGAAAACTTAAGCAGCATAGATCAGAAAATCTGGAAAGCTACAGTTTAAACTTACAAACTCTTTGTCTTTATCTCATAAGGGCCTAAAATAGCCTTCCTGCCTACTTCTAGCACACCCAGCAAAGGAAGATATTCTCCAGCCAATACATTCAGTCCATTTGATAGTGAGGAGCTTCCTGATTTACTCACAAGTTCCCACCAACAGATAATTAGTTATTTGCACCTGTTCTCTTCTTTTCTTTGGTTTCATGAGGGAAACAGCATTTTCACTGTCCTTTTTTTTTTTTTTTTTTTTTTCAGGGGTTCATCTTTGTATGATATCTCACTGTAGAATGAGCAAAAGAGCTGTTATTTTGAATTTGGAGTGTGAGATTAGCTGATGGATCTGACTCCAAGCGTCAGAGGTTACAAATACCCTGTTTGTATCAAGTCAAGTATAGAAATGAGGAGGAAAGAGGGGAGGGAACTCATATTTATTATTTGTCCATTCACCGTGCAGTTTTGTTTTGGTTTTTTACTGATATTGTTTTTGAGCATAGATGTTGTTCCCACTTACAAATGACAGGTTGTGTGAAGTTTAAGGTCACAATTATTACGGGGCAGGGTTTTGCCCCAAGTGCATGCTTTCCCAATAGGCTTCTCTCTTCACTTTGCCTTGTGGAGGATCTTTCTGCCCATGTGTTCCAGGTATTTTCATTTCCCTCTTGGCTGTTTCTGTAAGAATGAGGCTACCACATCTATCTAACACATCTATCTCCACAAGCATGACTTAAAAAGCATAAATCTTAAGGCACAGCCCCTAATGAATTTGATTGCATCAGAATCAAGAATTTCTGTTCAGTGAAGGATACTGTGAACAAAGCTGATAAATGGGAAAAGATATTAGCACTGTTAAGGTCTTAATGCATAGACTAGAAAATGTTGGAAATCAACAAGAAAAAGGCAGCAACCCTGATAGAAAAATGGGCAAAGGCTCTGAATTGGCAGCTTAATAGGAAACCTAAAAGATAACAAGTATATAGAAAAATGTTTAATTCATTAGTAATAAGAATAATGCAAATTCAAGGTCATTTTATAATAAAGATGTAAAATGTGTTGGCAGGGCTGTGAGGACATAGGCACCCTCATGTACTAGTAGTTGCACATGGAGCATGGAGCCACCATTCTTCATTTCTGTGACATGATAATTCACTTCCTTGGTATATTTTCCAAAGAAATTGTTGCCCAGGTTCATACAGGTAACATGTACAAGGATGTTATTTTAGCCATATTTGCAGGAATAGGATCCTTCTGGGAGTTATGACTAAGACGGTGGACATGGAAAATGTGGTAGGGACACTACAGGGAATATCATGTGGCAGTAGGAAGTAATAGACTAATATATGTATAACAACATGGATGGATCTTATAAAGCTGGGTAAAAATGCCTATATATACACATATATACACACCTATGTGTGTATTAATAATATAATTGTGTATGCATGAATACAGCTTTACACACACACAGAATATTTCACATTTGCAAGAAGACACATTAGCAAAAAGGAACTTAGAATAGCTGAATACATAGAACATAAGTTGGTGAGTGAGATATAAAAAAGAGCAAATCAATTTTAAAAACAAGCAATTAAAACAGAGACTTGTCTTGAATAGGCCAATGATGTTTTTGTACTATGAATTGAAGCATATAATTAACTGAATACTCGGCATCTGATCTGTTTTGAAAAACAAAAATGCATTTGCCTGCCTATAAGTCATGAGATTAAGGTGGATATTTGGATAGTTCGTCTTCATCTTCAACAGGAAAGGAAGCCACTTCTCTTTTACTCTTTAAACATTTATTCAGTTCCCTCTTCACCCTACATTTTATGATTTTCCTTTAGATTTTTATTTATAGTGCAATATAAATTCTTTACTTCTCGTTTATAGGTTTTCTAGTCTTTATGTTATATACCTCTTTGTCCTGGTTGTCTTTGTTTCTAAGTGTTTGCAGGCAGGGATGATACCTTTTTTCATTTGCTTTTGTATACCCTTAGCATAGTAATAATCTTCAGTGTCTAATTTTATGGAAAATCTGCCAGGAAGAGGTTTCCTTTTTGAAATTCTGAAAGTGTAGATGAAGTTCCCTAAAGACTTATGATGAAATAATGCAGGTGGATAGCATCAGATAACTCTTTTAATAAACACCCCTATTCCGCCTTATAACTCTTCTTTGCCTTCTTTTAAGTGAATCTCTCATATTCTTTTTTCCTGAAAGAAAATATCATTGGTTACTAACTATAGATTTTTTTATAACTGCTGTTGGTGGGTGAATCTAAAAAATGTGGTCAATATTGAATTTAATTATATAGAAGTAGGAAATGCAGATATTTCTTCTTGCTGGTTGTGATTCTCCATGTTTATTTCTATGTCTCTCTTTTTTCATTTCCTCTGCTTCTCTCTGTGTGTCTCTATATCTCTCCATACTAATCATCTCTTTTTCTCCTTATCTCTTTTTATCTTTTTCTTTGTTTTAGACTCCCTTTTTGTTTCCTACCTCCTGGTTTCTGGTTCAAAGACTGTCGTGTGTACTCCAAGGTTGATATATTTGCAGCTATGTGTTATTGCTCTAGATTTAATTAGAACTTCTATCTTTTTCCTAGTCTGTAAAAATTTCCTTTGACAGCCTCATTGTAGACTCAGAATTATAGTCACTTGAAGCAAGATGGTGAGTATATATTTTGTATTCTTATAGCAGTGAAGAAAAATTTTGTGTGATATATTTCACATTGAAAGTATCATTTTGATGGTATATGGAAAATGCATCAATATCAATTAGCTGAAGGTACTGGATTTCTTCAGGAGCTCTGAACAGACAAAGGCCTATGGTTTTCCTTAGATTTGTAATTTTTTCTTTTTGCCTTAAAAATTTGCATGTAGAATTGCCAGGAAGTTTTAGGACTTTATAAGATCAAATTGAAGCATATTTTTCCAAGAAAAACTTTAAGAATTTGTCTTAATTAGTAGTAGATGGCTTAAAGGTTTTAGATCAAGTACCTATAAATGCATCGGATGTTCAAGGCTTAATTAACAAAGTAGGTGATGAATAAACCATTGGAACCAGATAATACCAAACAATCATTTTAAAAGAAACTAGAGAGAGATGTTTTCAAAACTTGGTTCAATTATGTTTAACCCTTGTTAGTTGGCAAGATCTAAGTTGAACCCAAGAATTGTAAGATTTTCTTTGGGATTACTTTTCATAGGGAATATTCTAAGAAGACCCTGAGAAGTACATTTTGTTGGTGATTATTATTTCTTTATTTTGCTCTGTGTTAGAGTTATCCTTAGAAACAGAAGCAATACATATGAAGAGCTTTATTATAGGGTGTTGGCTCATGTCATGATAGAGGCCAAGAATTCCCAAGATTTGCCATCTGCAAGCTAGAGATTCAGAAAAGCCAGTGGTATGGTTTACAATAATCAAAATGTCAGACAGAGTTAATTCAACATTCCTCTGACTTTTTGTTCTATTTGGACCTTAATGTTTGAATAATGCCAACTCACATTGGGAAGGGCCATCTGCTTTACTCAGCCCACAGATTCAAATGCTAATCTCTTCTGGAAAGACCCTCACAGACAAACCCAGAAGTAATGTCAACCAGCTACCTGGGCATCCCATGGCCCAGTCAAGTATAAACAAAATTATTCATGAAAATCCCCATATATATGGATAAGGTATGTGAACGGTATTTCTGAAAGGTGCATAAAGATGATATAGATGCCTTGTGGAAGAGATGATATCTGAGTAGTGGTGGAAACCTAAGATAGGCCAAGTGATTTATAGTTAGGGGAAACGATCACACATTTATAAATAAGGGAATTTTTAGGTAAACAGTTTTCAAAAAGTATTCTTTTGTCTTGGTGACAAGTAGGTGGGAAAAGAGAAGACTGAAGACAGTCCATATTTGAGGAAAGATTAATTGGGATTAATGGCCTCAGAAATGAAGAATCAAATAATATTAAAAACCAGTTCATTTCTTTTGGATATGAGAGATGAAGGAATTGAAGGAATGGAAGATTATAAGGCTTTCAAGTTTGAGTTGGTAGAAAAACCATGATGATATTACAGAGTAAAAGAGGATGATTGGGAAGGTAAGAGGGCTAAAGAAAGTAGATAATGAGTTATGGTCCAAATGGGGCTTTTAGTGTCAGAATTACAGTATAACTTCTTTAAGTTGGCCATCCAATAGATGGTAACAAACTGGTCAACATATAGTGGTGCCAACGTAAAGAACTAGGCCTCCTGATGTGTACACGTACTTTACTTTCTGGTCTAGCTTTTGTTAGAGAATACTATATGAAATCATATATAATCAAAACATAGTAAAATCAGTATCATACAAAATGAATATATTTACTGTTTTCTCATGGTTTAGTCATCCTTCCTGAGAAAAGAGTCAATCTTGGTCTGTTTCTTATTCTTATTACAAAAGTAAGTGGAGAATTCACTCTCAGCTGTGGCTACATCTGGGCATTGTTCCACAGCAAATGACTTCAGCAGCATTATCAGATGCCTGACATCCTCTTCTTTTGGAGTCTCTACAATTTCTATGTCATCCTTACTTGCTTGTTCCACTTCATCAGCTACTTTGTGTGTTTTTATGCTGGTCTGGGCTTCAGTTGATATTGCTTGGAAAATTGCTTCTCAGAAGATTCTTTACAGGTTGCCACCTCATCATTCATTGCAACGAAACCTTCAAAATCTTCTTTGACTTCTGCCATGTGAGATGTACTGTCTGATGGGACCAAAACATTGTGTTCTTGGGTTGTGACAAATCCAACTTTCTTAAAATACTTCTGTATTGTTTCTGGCAGAACTTTCTTCCAAGTAGAACTGATCCAGAAGACAGCATCCTTAGTAGTAACCAAAACAGGAGATGAAGTTGCTTCCACAGGCTGACCACATGTTTGTGTTTTAGTCATGATCCACTGTAAGAGGTGGGCTTGGTTGTATATTTTGAATATTGATGATGAATTGGTCAAGAGATTGGATTTTTGAAGTCATGTTTGGAGTAGAAATTTCAGTGTTATATTTGTGAGATGATTCCTTTGCAGGTGGCCAACACAGTTGTCAACTGTCAGTAAAAAATACTATTTCCTCTTCATTTCTGGGTCAATACCCCTTACCTACTCCTCAAATAGGGAACCAGTTATTCATGTTCATTTGTTTGATCTCCAAGTGACAGGAAGGTCTTTCGGCCTCAGGTTCTTGACTATGCATGGATTTGCTGATTTACCAATTGCCAAGGCTTTAGTTTCTCTCTGGATGAGCTAGCTACCAAGCAGAAATGTGAAATATGCTTGAAGGTTTTCTGTTCTTATATTTGTCACCCTTCACGACAAAGTTCTTGTCAGGCATTACCTTGAAAAAGAGTCTGTGTTCATCAGCATTAAAGATGTCATCATCTTTGAAGCCTCTAGCAAAGATCAGGAACTTTTTGATGAACTCCTCTACAACTTCTACTAGAATTTTTTTGAATTCACCACACAAGACTTTCTGGGAGAGCTCATGTCACAGTTTAAATTTCTTGAGCCAACCACTTAATGCTTGGAAATCTGCCACCCCAAATTCCTATGTGAACTTTTTAGCAACTTCTTGGATCATTGGCCTGGAGATTTGGGCGTTAACCACTCTCATTAGTTTGAACCAGCTTACTGTGGCTTCATTGACTTCATCATGACATTTTCCCCTTTTCAGCTATAGATTTCCACTCTCCTTACTGTATCTAAGTACTCATGTTTATGTTTTTGAATGTTGCTAACTATTGTCTTGCTAGCACCAAAAGTTACACTGTCTTTCTTTGGCTACTACTTTCCAGAAAATATACAAGATTAACCTTTTCCTTGAATGTCAGCTCTTTGAGTTCTTTCCTTTGGGCCATCACAATCTTAATTAAATGTAAAATTATTCAGTAATTGTAGGATATACCTACAATTCAGACCAGTTCTTCATAGTGAAAACACCTTTCACAACACATACTAAACATAGGCTGTTAAGCCTAATACAGCACACAGTAATAATAAAACATGAAAGAAGAACTAACTTATACTAAACAAAGAAAGAATACTAAGGGATAACGCCCACACTTTTTACCCCTTGGTGTAGAGTGGACTCAACTGGTCAAGTTATAGAAGGTAAATGAATATAGTGTGTCACAGTTTAAGTCGTCAAGATACTATAAACAACTTACCAAGATGGTGAATTTATGGCGGTCAGTCTTCCATTGAGTTCTTGTAGTACATGTTCAGTCTATGAAAATTAGGTCAGCTTAAGGAGGTGGTCGTTGTAGTAAGGTGATCAACTATGGAGGTTGTACTGTACTTGCAAAAAGCTTCTTTATTTTTTTTTTTAAATTCAGGCCGCCATATTGTGCTGTATCTGAACATTACCTGTCAAGTACATCTCTATTCTTGATTGGGAAAAATTACAACAAAAAATTCAGTGCTTTGTTTTCTAAGAAGGCTATTGGCTTTCTCCCTCAGTTCATGGAATAGGACATCTGCCTTGAGACTGCATTTATGCATTACTTTCATCCTGAAGAGCATTCATTAAATACCTATAAGTGGGCATCACAGGTGATATAACTAGTCTGCACAAAAAGTAGCTAATAATGTTCAAGCAGAAAGTATAAATTCCATACAGCCTTTTAAAAAATAATATTTTCCTGATTATAAACATAATATATTTCATTTCAAATGTAGAAATTTAAAAAATAAAAGCACAAGTAGGAAAATAAAATCTCATGATACTCTATTGCTCAAATGTAAGAACTATGAACATTTTGGTCTCTATGTATACTCTATATTTTTCCTGTGTATTTGAATGTTTATAAACAGTATATTGTGAAATGTCCTTGTTTAAATGACAGTAGAGTATAGTTGTTCAGAACTTGGCTTTTAGGTTGAATCCTGATTCAATCACTAATTTACAATGTAATCTTTCTTAACTTATATAACCTTTCGAAAGCTCTGTTTTGTTTGCTGCAAAATAGGAATAATACTCCAAAGATTTGGAATGGGGCAGAATAAGATAATGCATTTAAAGCACTCAGAGGCTAGCTCATAGCAGTTGAACCGTCAGATTCATTACCATTCAGTTGTTAATCTGTAACTTTGGTTCCATTACAATAATAATTACTGAGTCAGACACTAACCCCACTGTAAATTGTCCAGAGTGGAAGTTTTTCCACTAGTTTCTGAAACTTGGGATTTTTCTCAGTTGTTTTGCTCATATTGATTTGGTCATGCCATATGACCTCACTTGGTTGCTGTGGGGCTTACTTCTGTGTTTTTCTTACCTGCTCTCCACAATAGAACCTGATAGGAATGAACACTGGCTAGATGGGGGTGGTAACAGAGATGCATATAGCCTTTGGAGTGATGTGGAGTCTGGATGTGAGTCACTTCTGGCAATGGGGTCAGACATAAGATTTGATATGAGTGATCATTAGAGCCCTTTTAAGCAGATGACTGGAGTCTGGGAATGGAATCAATTTGGGGTTTAGAGTATGGAATCTGTGTAAGGTGGGATGGTTGAGGGGATGAGGCTAGGACAGGGTTAATAAATTTTACTACTGTTTTGGCTGACGGTATGGGGTTAGCAGTGTGTTCATCTGCTTGTATCTTGATGTCTTGAAGCCTCACACTACTCACTTCCCCAACTTATTTATTGGAAAATATAATAACATCAGGATAATATTTAAATTTAACAAAAATTTTAAAGTTTGATTCTAGCAAAATGTTTTGAGCAGCAGAAACTCTACTGGGACTTATGAGTTGCTGCTACAACCACTTAGGAGAGCTACTAAATGCAAATGAGCATATCCTGATTCTAGGCACACACTCTAAAAAAACTCTCACACAATGCTTAAGAAGACCTGCACGAGAATATTTATGGCAGTGTTTGTAAAAATAAGAAATTATTATTATAGGAGAGTGATAAATAAATTAGGTCAGATTTACACAATGAAATACTAGAAAGCAGTTAAAATGGGTGAACGAGAGTTACATATAGCAGTCTGAAGTAAATAATGTTGAATTTTAAAAAGTGAATTGAGAATTATAGGTACAGTATTATACAATTTATATGAAGTTAAAAAACATGCAAATAATGCTGTTTTATGCATTTATATATAGTTAAAGTATAAATGCCTGCATATTTTGAATACCATATTTAGGTATAATAGTAGAGAAACCAGGAGATGGGGGAAATAAATCACAAATTTGTATTATATGGACATTAAGAAAAAAAGAACTGAAGCAAAGATGATAAAATATTAAGGGGTTGAAATATGTTCTATATTATCTCTGTTTTTTAAATGATTAACTTATTTCATGGTTTTTAAATGGGGAAATAAGAGCAGAAGAAATTAGTATATGACCATAATAAAGAGAAATTACAGAACTGTAAGAGAAAGTAAGTTTTTGCATCCCTGATCCTTAGTCCCTTGTTCCCATGGCCAGAGAAAATCATTCTTAACAATTGCCTATGACTTCTTCCCGTGACAGCCTGTGATATAGAAGCATGTTTTGTGCACATTACTTTTCTACCTGCACAGCTAATGTTCTTTGCTCTTTCATTGAACTATTTATATCCTGGAAATCATTCATCTTGAAATATCTTACACTTCTTTCTTAAAATTTTCTTTCATGAAGGTAATTATAACCATAGTTTTTCTAACGCTCTAGTTTGAAATCAATAATTTAAATTATATAGGATCAGTTTTAGATAGTAAACTATCAAGACAGATAGTGCTTAGATCCAGACCTATCTTGAAAACAAAGTACTGTCTATTCATATCCATATTAGCAAGGCTCTTTTCCCATTTCAGTTGGTCAAACAATTGAATATATTACATCTGGGACCAATGTCAGGGTGAACTCATGTAAGGAATCCACACCTCTCAAAGAAAAGTGTACTTTTTGGCAAAAAAGTATACTTGGATAAAATGGACTCAGTGCTCTTACTACTATTACAAGTCACTCTCCTGAGATCAAGACCACATGGTAGGGTTACTGTTGAATCCAAATAATGTTAATTTTGTTCTCATTTATATTCTATTTAGTTTTACCAAACTAAATGTTGGTGGTTTTAGGAAGGATGGTAAGATTGTGACAATATAGCTATTTTTGTGTGTGTGTGTTTGAAAAATGGAGGAAATCTCTCTTTAAAATACGTAAACTTTTTTGGGCTAAAGAAAGAAAAATAAAATTCATGGAATGAATGGTGAAGTGGACCTTGGTAGCTGAACTGCAGCAACCAGGTGTCTGGGCTGGTTCTTGGGAGAGTTTTTAGGATAGCAATGATCCTGGGTACACAGAACATGGAAAGTCCCTGATCCTTGTCATCACAGAGTTTGGCCTTCAGCCTTCTCTTCTTAAAGAGTGATGCTTCTGGCATTTCTGGTATTGTTCTCTTTTCCTGTCCCTCTTTTTTTTTTTTTTTTTAAATACATGTATTTTATTATTCTTCATTACATTATTTCCCCCCCCACCCCTCAGTGGTAAGACAGAATTGATTTACAGAAAAGAATACAGAAAACACTAAAGCTCCTGGTAGAGGGAGAGAATTCAAGTGGGGAGAGAG
>CAUYRH010181785.1:20000-31196 GCA_963574655.1 Perodicticus potto | reverse complement strand
TAGAAACCCCAACTGCTGTTAGGGAAAAGGGGCGAAGACTCGATCTAACTGCTTCCTGCTGGATCGGGCGATGATAGAAGGGGGCAGTTAGGGTTTCTCCGGAAGGAGAGTGATACAGGGGTTCATGGACTGGAACCATCTCTATTGCGTGTGGCTTCATGACCTTTCTGGAAAACATAAATCTGATTAATGTAATCAGTAATAGGCAAAGGTAGAACAGCATCAGGTCAGAAGCACTTACTCAGTGATGCTAAAAGAAAAGCATAATTGCCAGCACCAAGCTAATACTAATCTATACTTTTATTTTAGTAAATAATTGCTAAACTATTCCTGCTGCTCTATCATCTAATTCAAAAAATTGTCCCCCACCCCCATTCCTCCAGCTTCCTCATCATCATTAAAGCAAGAGTTGATTATGCTCAAACAGACCAACAATCACCAATGTTGCTGTCAAATGTATTCAGAAGTGGATTCAGAAGCAATGATAAAATATTTGATGAATGTTAGGTTTAAAGTTTCGGTCTTCCTTTGAAAATGATGTACTCAGTCTACCTAAATTGGCTTATAAGATAACACTTTTCAGGATTTTATTGCATGGGTACGCAGGACTTGTCCTAATTTAACTTAACGTAGGTAGTTTCTGATCACTTTAGTAATTTCACAAAGTTCTTGTAAAATGTGAGCGCATCTTTCCAGGTGCTGCTTTCCCTCCCACTGTGGCACCTAACTGCAAAAGACACGATCATAGTACACGTGTCTCTGGCTTCTATATGTCTCAATAATATATTTCAAATACTTGTGGCATATTATGTCTCATGACATTAACTAGCAGACTTTCAGTCATCAAATACTTAATGCTACTTGCTATATATACACTATTGCCTGATATTTCTTCTTATTGTTCCACTCAACTATCAGCCTTCTAAAATGACAATCCCTAATTCATTTCTACAAGTAATATGGAATAGGTTTCACATAAAATTAGAGCCCCAAGTTTTTCATGAGTAAAAATAATAATAATAGTAATTGTACCATAAGGACATTTGCTGTCAAATGTTTACTGCAGCACAGTTCATAATTGCCAAGATGTGGAACCCACCCAAGTGCCCATCAACACATGAATGATTTAATAAACTGTGATATATGGATACCATGGAATACCATTCAGCCCTAAAAAGATGGAGACTTTACATCTTTTGTATTAACCTGGATTTATTGAGTTGAAGAACATTATCCTTAGTAAAGTATCATAAAAATAGAAAATCAAGTATCCAATATACTCAATGCTAATGTGAAACCAGTCAATGAACAGCAACACACCCATATGAGAGAAAAACACAATTAAATTCAGCTGGTGGAGGCAGAGGGAGGGAAGAGAAGGGGGGAGAGAATGGGATTGGTAAACTCTCACCTAATTGGTACTACGGCAAACCTCCTCTGTGAAGGGCTTAACTACAACTTGGACTTTGCCTAACAGACACAAATAATGTAATCTAATCACTTGTACCATCATATTAATCTGAAATAAAAAGAAAATTAAAAAAAGAAAAGAATTGTGGAAGAGAGACTAAAAATGTTCAAATTATTTTACTATAAAGGTTTATCATAATAGAAAAATGGAGATTATCACATATTTTTCTGAAATGCTTCATAAGGCTAGACAAAAGCATCATAACTAAAGGCAACACTATACAATGGAAGGCTTTCCACTGTCTCAGAGAAAATTAAAGGTACAGTGTTGAGGGCGTGGAGCACGATAGCCAAATAAAATCCTCTAGCAATCCCCCCTCCACACAAACACCAAATTCAACAACCATTCACACAAGCATACTTCAGAGGTACTTGCTACCTGTTTTTCACATTACATCAAGGAAAGAGTCACTAAAGAGTACAGAAAAGACCATTTTGCATTGCCTATGCCAATTTCCTCCATCCCCCAGAAGCGCCAAGGGGAGAGAGAATCTGTGTGGTGGGGCTGGGGCAGAGCGTGATTGTGGGACTTTGCACTGAAATGCAGAATACCCTGTCACAGGAGAAAACAGCACTGGACAGAATTCATCTGGCACCCACAGAGGTTAAAGGGAAATCCTCTGTCCCGAGGGGAAGCCGCCTTCCAGCTACCCAACCACCGGCGGACAAAAAGCAGCCTGGGGCCTGGAATGAATTTCTCAGGCGGAAAGACACTGAGTCTGCAGTCCTTGGCCAACTCTTGCAGCTGTGCTGCCTGGGAGCCAGTGGACTTGGGGTGCTCGTGATCCAATGAGACACCAGCAAGCCAAGCCAGTGCCTGAGTCACCCTCTAACTACAAGGAGTGTGGCTAAAGGACTCCTGTTCCACTTGGGGAAAGGAATGAGAAAAGTTCAGAGGACTTTGTTTTTCCACAAGTTCAGTCACAGTAACATAACATATCAAGCAGACTCCTAAAGCTCCTGAGTCCAGGTCTTTGTCCTGGAAGACATTCTGGGCCCTCGCTAGGCCCTAAGGAAACACGCTGCCCTGAAGAGAAGAGCCCTGTCCTGGCAGGATTCAGCACTGACTGAAGAGCCCTTGAACTTTTAATAATTATCAGAAGTAGCTAAGAAGCAGTCAGCACAGGCTCTCTGTGATATTGGGCTGGCTTCAGGAGTGACCTGGTGCTAATGGCCAGTAGGGAGTACCCACATCACTCCTCCCCCAGAGGAGCCCAGCCCAGAGAGCGAGGGAAAAGAGTGACAGGTTTTGTCGGGTAACTCTGATAATTCTTCCATATCTTACCTAAATCCACCAGGGCAGTACCGCCAGGAGTCACAGTATTAGTGGGCTCTGGAATCCCCAGACCTAATACGGCAGCTCTGATCAAAGACCTTCATCAGAACCTTCAATTCCCTTTGAATATCTAGAAAGCCTTCTCAAGAAAGATGGATTCAGGCAAGCCCAGACTGCTAAGAGTGAAATAAATATCTACCTCTTCAACTCCCAGACATTGATAAACATCCACACGCTTCAAGAACACCCAGGAAAACATGACTTTGCTAAATGAACTAAATAAGGTACTCTAGTCCCAGAGCAATGTAGATAGGTGACCTTTCAGACAAAGAATTCAAAATACCTGTCCTGAAGGAGCTCAACAAGTTTCAAAGAAAATACAGAGAAGGAATTCACAAGCCATTTAGAGAAATATAAAAAAGAGATCGTGATAATAATAAATTAATAATAAAAACAAGTAGAAATTCTGGAGCTGGAGAATTGGTGAGCTTCAAAGCAGGCTATGTTAAAATATATCATTAAAAAAGAAAAAGAAAAAGAGAATGAAGTATGCCTACAAGATCCAGAATACAGCCTCAAAAAAGAAAATCTTAGAATTATTGGCATTCAAGAGGAGGTGGAGAAATACACTGAGGTAGAAAGTTTATTTAAAGAAATAATAATACAGAATTCCCAACCTAGAGAAAGACATCAATATGCAGGTACAAGAAGGTCATAGAACACCAGCGATTTGACCCAAACACAACCACTTCAAGGAATTTAATAAGCTCCAAAGGGTCACAAATAAAGAAAAGGTGCTAAAGGAAGCAAGGAAAAAGAAAAAAATAGCAGCTCGAATCTATCTGGCAGCAGACTTTGTAGAGGAAACGTTACAGGACAGGAGAAAGTGGCATGACATACTCACAGTGCTAAAGGAAAAGATACTTTAAATCCAGAACTTTATATCTTGCAGAAATCCCTTTAAACATGAAGTATAATGAAATACTTTCCCAGATAAACAAAAACAGGTATTTTATCAATACCAAATCTGTCCTAACAGAATTGCTAAAAGAGTTCTTCAGTCTGCCCAAAAAGGACATTAATGACAATAAGAAATCATCTGAAGGTACAACTCACTGGTAACATAAGTACACAAATATCTAATATTTTATTACTGTTACTATGGTGCATAACCCACTTATATCTTGAGTAGAAAGACTAAAAGGCAAGCCTGTTAAAATTAACAATGATAACGTTTTGATAGACAGTATAAAAGATACAGATGGAAAGAACAAAAAATTAAAAAGTGTGGTGGGGAATGGAGTTAAGGGTGGAATTTCTGTTAGATTCCTTTTTGCAAGGCTCATGGCAACCTCAAATCCAGCAACCTACAACTTGAGCGGTGCCAGTGGCTCAGTGAGTAGGGTGCCGGCCCCATAGACCGAGTGCTGCGGGTTCAAACCTGGCCCTGGCCAAACTGCATCAAAAATTAGCCGGGTGCTTTGGCAGGTGCCTGTAGTCCCAGCTACTAGGGAGACTGAGGCAAGAGAATCACTTAAACCTAAAAGCTGGAGGTTGCTGTGAGCTGTGACTCCACAGCACTCTATGGAGGGCAATAGAGTGAGACTCTCTCTATAAAAAAAAAAAAAAAAAAAAACCTACGACTCAGGAGCGGCGTGTGTGTTTCAAAGAGTTGGGCGCCAGCCCCATATACCAGAGGTGGCAGGTTCAAGCCCAGCCCCGGCCAAAAACTGCAAAAAACATTTTAAAAAAAAGAACCCTACAACAGATACACACAAAATAAAACACTACCAAAGAAAATCACTTTTAACAAAGACAGGAAGGAAGTAGGAAAGAGAGAGAGAACCACAAAACAATCGAAAGTCAACAATCACGTGGCAGCAGCACATTCTAATCTATCAATAATAACATTGAATGTGAATGGCTTAAATGGATTTAAAAAAACAGAGCCAACAATATGTTGTCTGCAAGAAACACACTTCACTATAAAGAAACACGTAGGCTGAAAATAAAGAGATGGGAAAAGACATTCCATGTAAATGAAAACTGAAGAAGAGCAGGACTAGCTATACTTTCATCAAATAAAATAGATTTTAAGACAAAAACTATAAAAAGAGACAAAGAATATCATTATACATGGATAAAAGGGTCAATTCAGGAAGAGGATATAACAATTCTAGATATTTATGTACCCTAAACCAGAGCACCTATATATGTAAAATAAATGTTATTAGAGCTAAAGAGATAGAGAGACTCCAATACAATAAATGTCGGTGACCTCAATATTCCACTTTCAGGATTGGACTGATCATCCAGATGGAAAATCAACAAACATCAGACTAACCTGCACTATAGGCCAAATGGACCTCTGGTCTATAAATGGGTATTTACAGGACATTTCATTCAACTGCTACAGAATATACCTTCTTCTCCTCAGCAATTGGATCATTCTCAAAGACCACATGTTAGGCCACAAAACAACTCTTAAAAAAATCAAAGAAATTGAAATCATACCAAATATTTTCTCTGACCACAATGGAATAAAATTACAAATCAATAACAAGAGGAACATTGGAAATTAAATAATATGCCCCCGAATGACTGGTGGGTTAATAAAGAAATTAAGAATGAAGCTAAAACATTTCTTTAAGTGAAATGAAATCACAACTATGATCCAGCAAATGCAGTAATAAGAGGAAAATTTTACAGCAATAACTGCCTACATCAAAGAAATAAAAGCTTCAAATATACAACCTAACAATGTAACTCAAAGAACTACAAAAACAGAAGCAAGTCAAACCCAAAATTAGTATAAGAAAAGAAATAATAAAGATGAGAGTGGAAATAAATGAAATTGAAACTGGAGACATAGAGTCAAAATCTAAAACCACACTGGCCTAGACTCTGGCCTTGGCTGGACAGGTTTTAGGATGCAAAAGATGTGAGGTGCCGTCACATGACAATATTCAAACAACTTAATGGCAACGAACAAGTTGTTCAAATTAGAACCAAGCCAATCCTTGGCCGGAATCTATGGTAGAAGTTATAGATGTTTTCCAAATTCTGGAAATTCGAATATTTAGCAATTCAAATTCTCTGTTATAAAACTAAAAGTTTTAAGCAATCTTCAAAATTTGTGAAATGAATTTTCATATTGGATGACTCATCTAAATCTTTTGTGTTTCCTTTGGTACTGTGTGTCAGGCACTGGATGACTCAACTAAATCTTTTGTGTTTCCTTTGGTACTGTGTGTCAGGCACATAGTGGCTTAATAAATGCTAGACTGAATTGAAGTCTGACAATGGAATACAATGCATTTAAATATAAGAGGAGACAGAATAGAACTTGGGAAAAGAGTAGGTATCTTGTGCTTTGATTATTGTCTTTTCCATTATTTAGCTGTCTAACTCTTAGTAAATTGTTTAGCCTCTTTGGGTGTTGAAGTCTGTATCTATTAAATGAGACTAATTATGCCTTCTTCATTAGGTAAAAGATTCAGCACATTATTTTATATACGTATCTTATACATAGTAAGAATTTAATAAATATTATATTTATCATCATTTAGAGTGTTTACAAAGAATGAAAATATATAAATTTATGATAGATTGGGAATATTGCCAGATTGAAAGCATTTTGCTATAAAATAAAATGCAACATTTATTTCATAATTAATATTTCAAATTCTTTATTTCTTTAAGTAATAAAATGTCTTTTTGTCTTGGTATTTTATTATAAAAATAAAACAAAATCGGGTAACATAAAACTAGTGGGATATTTGACATTGCATTTAAAAAACTAATGCTTTTTCAAAAATTTCTTAACATGGATGTACTATAATTCCAACCAACAAATGCTTATTAACTAAACTTATATGCATATGGAAGAAGCAGTAAATATTTTAGAAGATGTTTGTAATTTAAATTATCAAATAAAACAATAATGGGCTAAGACCATTTGAAGGAATTCTATATGTACTTTAGAAGAAATAGTTTTTAAAAATAATCCCCACCTAATAGAGTTTAATTTGGAGGGTAATTTGAATGTTGCCTATCATGCTATCCTCAAGTAAGTGTTATTCGAAGATATAAAGTTTAAGAATAATTGTTCCCCAGGTTTGGAAGGACAGAGAAGGAGTGTGCATAGATGCCCCCAGGGATTACATGCATATCTTCCTCAACAGTCTATAGTATTGAAAAAGAACTTCAGGGATCAGAAATCTTGCTGTTTGGCAGGCAAATCCCATGGAGGTTTTGGCCCATTTACTAATGTAGCACCTTAGAGATAATGCCCTAGAAGTTCAGCTGAATTATCTAAGTGTAGCCATAAGCATTGGGATACTGAGTCCCAGGATATGTCATATGCACATCATATGTTACTTAACTGACTCTTCAAGCACGTCCCTGGACAGAGGGTTTGATCATTTTCTTCACAACACCAAATAAACTGACCTTGTTTGGGTGAGAGCAGCGATAATTCCAGTCACCACTGGGATATTCACAGAGATGAAGGCGTTCATCATCCGGAGGCAAATACAGAACTAGAGTTCACTGTAAGCAGCTTCAACAACTTCCTGAGTAGAGAAAGGAGAGCAGCAATGCTTCGCTGAGTGCTGTCGAGCAGTGAGTGGCAGGCGGCAGCAGAGGAAGGGGCTGCTCAGACTGGAAAAGATTCTAGAAGGCTTAGGAGGATCATGCAATTCTGAAATTGATGTGGTATCCTGAGTTTTCATTTATCCTTGACACCCAGAAATGAGCTATAGAGAGTAAAATTGTGAAAGCAGCAATGTTTTCTTTCAGCTTCTACAGGAAGTTACAACTTTCACATAAAGGGCTTGATTTTAATCCAATAGAGTTGGCATATTTTTTCCCAAAATTAAATATTATCTCCAACATGGTCCAATCAGTTCAGTCATTGACACGAAACAAAGCCACCCATATCAGTCAGGAGATTCTTTTAGAGCTTTAATGTTACTTCACAGATTCACAGGCCTTGGTCTGTTTAATGATTAAAAGCTAATTGTTTCTCTCCAATGCTCCTTAATTGCTCCCACTACATGTAATTCAGAAAGAAGGTGAATCTTAAGAATGTGTCTTTCTATAAAGTGTCTTAATAGTTAAGAATAAAACATTTGATTAGTAGTATTTCTATGATGAAAAGGAATTGAGAAAAATAAATATGGAAATTAATAGCTGAAATATGAAAATGTCATTTCTACTGATCTTTTGTGTTATGGCCTAAAAATTATTGACGTTGTTTAAACTTTCAAACACAGAATTCTTGAGTTGCAAAAAAAGAAGCATAATAGCTTTAAAGATCTCAAAAATGCCTTTGCCCATGATATATGTGGCACAGTAAAGTAACAAAAATATAGATCTGCTCATCTCAATGAATGAAACATATACAGTGAAGTTGTAGTATCTGATGCCAGATATTGATCAGGGAGAACATAATGAATTGTATGATCTATGAGACCATAATCCTGCTATTAATCCTCCTTTCAGGTCATAATCACATGCACTTCAAAATCTAAACCAAATAGCTCAAGCTCGTCAACTGAATTCAGATTACTGAAATTACATCCAAATTAATGTTTGCAATTATCCTATGAGAACTGAATATTTTTAAATATCAGATATCAGATTGACTACTAGAAGAAAGAAACACCAGCTTCCCTATATTGATCAAGTTTATACATTGGCATGTTTGGATTTTAAAATGTTCATCTACAATTATTATCTTCCCCACCGGCACAGATGTTAAAAATAGACCTTGATGCTGATAATATTCCCATAATGCTGTTCCCAAAGGATAACTTTTATTTACTGCCCTGGAGGATACCCAGCACTCTTAGGTTATTAATGTATGTAAGGATCTATTACTATACAGGTGAAAGTGGACGTCACCATCAATTTAGAGCAGCCAGTGAATTTGGAAACTCAGCATGGCCTTCATGGTTTCCAGAGGTCTTCTGGTCGAACTCTGTCCCTGGCAGGACTGCTCCCAAACCATGTCAGTTAGAGTAATATCAGTTACATTTTAAAAGACTTATAAAGGTATGACTCATAAGATGTTTTTTGTTTTAAGTATTGATGATATTGCACTATAATTTTTCTTTCTTGTCATTCTTTTTCTCTCTAGCTCAACCCACACCATTCCTAAGTTAAAAATAAAAATATGAAACCAAACATCAAATTATATAAAATACAAACAAACCTTTACTGCGGTCACATATTTCCTCTACAAGTACAAATTTTCATTTTTTAAAATTTTTCTCTATTTTGTTTCATAACTTATTCTTCAGAAGCAAATAGTCTGATGGATGTTTGATTATTTTATTATTTATAACCTGTAGTGCCTTAAACTTTATTTCTTTCTGAAAGACATATATGCAATTTATTAACCTTTTATCTTTTGTTACTAAAAGAAGATTTCCATAGTCTCTTATCACAACCAATTAGTTTGGAACAATAATATTCATGGGGGAAAATTCTGCTTTTAATCTCATTTTTTTCTGAATTTTAGGACATTTATTCCTTATTCTGTCTAGTCATAAAAAGAAATACCAAGACTTTTGAAGATCAACAAGATCTCAATTAGCCATTCTTTAATTTCCCCTCAGTTTTAGTCACTTATACAGCTCCTACCCTACTTCCCTTTCTCTTACATATTATGAAGTTTAAAATTAAAAAAAAATTCAATGAGTATAACATGTACTGACCACAATGAAATATTGTTTTTACATTTCTCGTGTGGATGAATAGTAAATATATTAACATTTTCTTTGTATTTTCCAGTATACTATAATAATAGTAAAATATTTTATTAGGTAACATATGAAATCATGCTTGGAATATTATAGGTGTCTAAAGTTTCTCTTAGGAATTTATAGACAGGAAGTGAAATTCAGAATTTTATGCAGATATAATAATGAAGGAAATGCCAAATAAAATGGTATTATGGATTTTTTAATAATGGATAGTAAGTAAACATGAATATTATCTAGAAAATCGTGGGTCTTTTAAACTGAAACACCTGAAAGACAACTTAGACGGTAAGACAACATTTCATATCTTATTTATTGACAGGCAAAAGGGCATAAGCTTTGACATTTCATTTATTGACAGAGAAAGGAACATAAGCTTTGCAAGAGTGAAGGCTTTGTCTGGTTTGTTCACTGATGTATTCCCTAGCACCTAGAACAGGTTGGCACTTAACTCAACAAATATGTGTTGAATAAAAGGGAGTTATATTTTTCTAGAGGAAAATGTTCGGTCTACCTCCCTTGCTTTCTTCCTTCGCTTTCTCTGTTCCTATATATTGGATTTATTTTATCCTCACTTTCTTTTTCTTGAGACAGAGTCTCACTATGTTGCCCTCCGCAGAGTGCTGTAGCATTACAGCTCACAGCAACCTGCAACCCTTGGGCTTAAGCGATTCTCTTGCCTCAGGCTCCCAGGTAGTTGGGTCTATAGGTGCCCACCACAATGCCCGGCTATTTTTTGGTCATTGTGGTTTGGCAAGCCCGGGCTGGATTCAAACCCACCAGCTCTGGTGTATGTGGCTGGCGCCCTAGATTCAAAACCACCTAGCTCTGGTGTATGTGGCTGGCACAGACGCTGTGCCTATCCTCACTCTTTTCCCTCTGGCTCTTTCACCTTCTTCTTCTCCCTACTAGCTATTCTTCATTCTTTAGATTGGAATTTTGTAGTCATTACATTAGGGGAATCTTCCTTCATTCAAAATGCCAGGGTACTTTTTGCTCCCATGTCATTCTGATTTCCCATTAATGAAATTCCTTGGGTTAGCAATAATTGATTTAAAGCTTGTGCTCCCCAACTAGACTATAAGTTTCATCTACGAATGCACTGAGCTTAACCTATTTTCTATTCTAACTCTAGGACCATATGCCTGGAACATGGTGGGTGTTCAACAAACACGTGAAGGCTAAATAGAGAAAGAATGGGGAAGGGGAGGAAGAAAGGAAAGTGGGAGATAGATAAGGTGGGAGGAAGCAAAGAAGAAGTGAAGAAAAGAGGGGGGAAAGGGAAGGCAGTAAGGGAGCACTCATCTTTTTAGGATACTGTGAAGACTTGTTCTGATGTTGCTGTTGTTTGTGAAGATAGCTGTTGCATTTCAGTGGACCAAATAACCAACATTGGGGTAGAAATCATACTAGAGTCCTAACCAAGCAGAAGAAATTCAAATTAGAATAAAAGCAAAATTTATACTATTTGACTTCTTGAGAATTCATTGATAAGTATGAAGTACGTGGCTTACTAAAATTGGCACACGGTGTCCTGAAACACAGAAGATCTCTAAAGGCTACAACACAAACAAAACAAACTGTACAAACATGTACATAATTAACATTTGTATGTAAGCCAATATATCATATGTATCTTTCCCTACTCCTCTCCACAAAAAATCTCATCTGTTGCTACACACC
>CAUYRH010181785.1:0-15000 GCA_963574655.1 Perodicticus potto | reverse complement strand
CTCCAATGGTTCTATATACAATTTCCTAGACTTAACCAGGACTGAATGTAGTATGCAAGAGGCATATGCAGACATGTCTCATTCTAAGTTTATATGACCTGTGAAGGACCTATGATACCTGAACTTGACAAAATGAAATTAGACCAGAGGGTGCTATAAATATGAATGTCACATATTACAGATATATAAAGACTTGAAAAATGTGAAGGTAAACAGAATTAACATAGCACTTGGTATATGTGATTTATTTCATATATAAAATATGTGATGCTCATGCTGAAATTTATATTTAATACCATTTTTCCCAACAAAGGATCAATGTCAAAGTGTTACATTGAAGATTACACATAATGGCATACAGTAAAGTTGATTAGCAACCAATAACCATAATCTTCACAAAATCCTTCTATTATTATGCGATAAGCTAAGAAAGGTGAATTAACACATGTAAAGTCACACAGCTACAAAGCAGCAAATTCAGGATTTGAATTCACACTCATCTATCAGCAAAATATTTCTTTTTTCTTTACCAGTGGTTCTCGGACTTTACCATGCACCCAAATAATCAGGAAGGGCTTGTGGAAAGACACACAATGGGGCTCCCTACATCTCTGATTCAGGAGGGACTAGCTAGGGCTGAAGGATGTGCATTTCCAACAAGCTCCTAGGTCATACTAAAACCACTGTTTCAGAAACAGGGATTTGAGAGCTTCTGTGTTGTGCTAGGGTGTCAGTCGCTCAGACAAAGATGAAAGGCGAAAAGAAGCAGCAGCCTCCCTCGCCCACTATCTTAGAGGCAGAGGATGGGTCCTTAAAGGACAATTCCCAAAGCCACACTGCCTTAACTTGAATCTGGCTCTACTGCTTGCAAGATGAATGTCTCTCATTTTGCCCCAGTATCCTTCTCTCTAAAACAGAGATAATGAGGGTTTCCACCTCATATAGTGACTGTGAAGTTTACAAGGGTCAACATGCGTAAGACCCCAAGAAGTGGGTCTGACACATAGTAAACAGTAAGTATTTGTTATCATCACAATAATTTGTTTACGATTCCCGAGTGCTCTAATTTTAAAAAATGACTTGTATCGTGTAGTTTTCTGGTAAAAGAAAAACACGAATAGACATGATATGTGAAACTAAATTAAGAACCATCTTATGATTTCTTGCATCAAAGTGACTAAAATTTTCAAGCTAGGTCTTTTAAAGACAGAACATATTTCAAGTAGGTGATTTTTGTATTGATCTTCCATAAATCCTGATAGCATAACATAACAGTAAATCATAACTCAGTGAAGGGACTTTTGAAGTGCGTTGGGATAATAGGTCCTAGGCACTTTGCTTTAAGATGATTTAGCTTCCATAAGGTTCAAACTCAAAAAGTTTAAATGAAAAGAGAATAACCATATCTAAGAGACTGTCTGAAGTATTAGATGCTGTTTGCCACATACAGTTCATAAACATGCAGGGGCATAGTCTACTCATCCCTGAGTCTCGTTAACTATGATGGTGCTATATTAGTTAACCTGATAACTCTTTACAGTCACTGCGTCCTACCAAGATTGAACCAAAGCTTACATTGCTTAACACGAAGTATAGAAAGAGCTTCAGCGACACCCAGCAATGTTAATGATATACAGAAATTATGGGTTCAAATATTCTACTCTGTTTAGCAGACATAATAGTAAGACTCTTTGCCAGGAGAAAAAAAGATTAATTCACTGAAGTACAGGTTTGTTGTGATCATGTATAACATATGGGCCATTCAACTGAGTAACACATGAGGAATACCATTCAATATGAGTAAATAGAAAGAGGAATAAAACTAAAAGACTGAGAGAGGACTTTCTCTGTATACAACTACCATGGGGTGTTTCAATTTAGGGGAAAGCCAAGACATTATAATGAAGGAAAAGTATCAGCAAGAGAAAATAATAACAATTTAGTTTAGTAAAAATACAGATATAGAATATGTTTTCCTTAAAACATGAACAGGACTTTTTTGTGTGTTTCCTTTTTCAGGTGGCCAGTATTGATAAATGTAGATTTTTCTTACTAAAGAACAAGGTTAGATTTTTCAAACTACAGAGGGACCTTCCCTGCAGTGACAGATCAAATTCCTATAGTTCCACTAGTTATAATATAGCAAATCTAGTTTTACTATATTATCAAAAGTCTCTAATATCTGTGGAGAATTCTCACTATGTCATTTATGTAATTTAGAACCTCAATGCATTCTATTGCTCAAAAGAACTTAAAAAATTAAATATTAATCTACATGTAACAAATCTTTCAAAACCTATAAACAAGAACTTCAAACTGTGGAAATGTGAGTAAATCCATTAAAAAAATAACTATTTTTATTGACTAGAAAGTCTAGAACTGCATTCTGCCTCTGGCTTATGCTAACACTAGCCCATTCTCAGGAAGGGATTGAATTAGGAATTACTAACTTAGTCCTATGAGAAAAACATAGGTCACTTTTACATTATAATACTTTAATATTTGTGCTGCCTCTTACAGACAACATATTCACGAGTATTTACAGTATCTGAAACTCTGAAATGTCCCAGGAGTAGCCAAGGGAGTTCTGAGGGCTTTTACATGCTTCCCGTTGCTAAGGCAACCACATCCTTGATATCCACGTGTTCAACATGTCACCTCATTCTGTGTCTCGCTCTCGGGGAACCAATGCTGGTGCATGGCATAAAAGAAACACAAGAAATAAAAACTAGACTATGGAAACTGTTTCTTCCCAAAGACGGTTTAAGTAATAAACTCTCTCCAGGTAATGCTGAAATTCTAGAATTCCTAAATTAAAAGTCATACAAGAAATACAATGAGAAATGAAGAACTAGCCCATCATGTCTTCCATGGCATGGGTAAGATTATTAAATATTCTCAGAAAATAACAAAAAACAAGTTTTATATGTGATCAACTACAGAATAACATTCACACATGAAACAAAAGCAAATGAACATTGAATCAGTGGTTGAACTGCTCAATAAATTCAATGAACTATTATAAAGGTTATTTTAACTTACATATATCCAACATTAAATGTCTAAATATCAAAGTTAGTTCAACCATGAAAACTTTGATCTGCACAAAATATCCCTAAGATAAAGGCAATTCTTTCTTTTGTGTTATATACGATCTGATTTATTTAGTATTTTGAACACACTATTTGAAGTAAATGTTTTCTGCATTCTGGTTCCTGCTATAGATGAAATACATTTAAGTTTAGGTTAACAAAAACAGCATATTGAGCAGTTTTAAAAATTATTATTTATGTAATATTATAAAAAATTAGGGATAATTTCATAAGTCTTCAATTAAACAAAAAAAATGACCTTTCTGTGTTTCCCTTTTAAATAAATTTGATGGAAATTATCCAATAGGTAACGAAAGATGATTGATCAAGAAACATCATTTAAAAAATATTAGTCCAGGCATGATTTTATCCTTCCTGATTTTAGTTTTCAGGTTTCAAAAATAAAAGATAATTCTAAGGTTTATCTTTGTCTTGAATAGAGGTCAGAAATCCAGCAAATTCTTTTGATTTAGCTTAACATTCAATTCACCACATGAATAGCAGCCCAGTTTCCTTCTTTTGCTTCTTTTCAAAGTCCTTGTTTCTTCCAAAACCCACCAGCACCCGATAACTCTTTACAGTCACTGCCTCTTACCAAGATTGAAACAAAGCTTACATTGCTGAATATGAAGTATCGAAAGCTTCAGTGTCACCCAGCAATGTTAATAATATACAGACAAATGGTCAAAAGGTGAATTGCATTACAGAGGGCATGTCTCTACACAACATAAATATTGTACCATCATTTTAGCATCTTGGCAAGCTGATGTCAAATTTAATGTTCCCTTTTTGATTTAGAAATATTGAAAAGCTCATGACTTTGAGGTTCTACTCAAAATGTTTTATATTAGAGCAAACTTATTGAAAACATAGATATAATTCTGATCAGTACATACAGAATCTAACATGCAGCCCAGAGAAGAATGTACACTTTTTCATTCTGTTTCAGTAGAAAATACTTAAGTATCTGATGCAGAGCATGCATAGATATCTGTGGTTGTACTCACGGAGTATTAACATGTAGTATTTAGGGGATATGAAAAGATGAAGTTGGTAGTTGGTGAGTTTGATGAAAACTAAAGAAATATAGAACTGATGTTAGGCACAGGTTTTCAGACTATGACTGACTGGATGAGTCAAATTGACACAGAGGGAAAAACTGCTTTAAACCAAAAATAACACATTTTCCTCGTAAAGTTTTTTGAACAATTTTATAATGATGTAGATAAGCTGTAAAAAAATGTAAAAAATGTACACGCATTAATTGCTTTTATGCAGGTGCTTCTCACCAGGTGATTCATTTTCACGTTAGTTAAGTAAAAGCTCCAAGGAAAAGCAATGAACGCGACACTTCTCTGGCCAATGTGGAATAAAAGAAACAGGGTTTATCTTCCTGACAAAATATATGAAATACATGTTTTGATGACACTGAACTTTGGGCAATAAAGTTCAGTGACCCTTAATGTATAGAAAAGAAGTTGGGTGGGCCCTATGAATCTATTAGGTCAATTAGTAGAGAAATTTAACAATATCAAATCTCCTGACCCATGGATATTGCATGACTCTTATTTCCTTAGATCTTTTCTGGATGTTCCTGATAATGAGTGTCATCAGCTGTTAACTTAGTTACCACACTATGTTGGTGGTGGTAGATGGGGGCAGGTGAATTATATGGAAAACTGCATTATCCCCTCAGTTTTGCTGTGAACCTAAAACTTCACTAAAATGTAAAGCCTAATAATGTTTTAAAAAGAAAGATTTAAAATAAATAAAGTAAGCTTCAATATTAAGAGGTTAGAAAAAAGCAAACTAAACTCAATGCAGACTGAAGAAAAGAAATAATTCAGATGACAGCAGAAATAAACGGAGAAGAGAAAAACAACAGGAAAAATCAGCTAAACTAAGAATTGATTCTTTGAGAAGCCCAATCGAATTAGCAATGTTTTACTTAGATCAACCAATTACCAAAATTATGAATTAAAGAGACAACATTACTACCAACCTCAAGAAATAAAAAGAATTATGAGGGAATACTATAAACAACAGTAAGACAACAAGTTGTATACTTAGATAAAATTGACCAATTTCTATAAAGACACAAATTACGGAAACTAACTCAATAAAAATAAAAAATATGGCTAGGCTTGTAACAAAGAAACAAAATTAATAATTTTAGAGCTTCACACAAAGATAATCACAATTGGTATGGCTCTGCAGGTGAATTCTGCCAAATATTATTAATCCAAAGAATTAATATAATTCTTTACATACTCTTCCAAAACTAGAAGAGAAGAAACACTTACTAACTCATTCTATTAGGTCACTATTAGAATCACCCCAAGACCAAAGATGTTTTCTTCAGTGTGACAAATCCAAATTTTTAGGTTGCATTGTTCTCACCTTTAAGGTAAAGTTCAAGTTATAGTTGAGCCATTCACCCAGGGGACGTACTGTACACCTTCACATTTTGCACATTAGGTGAGATCTAGCCAACTTCCCTCCCTCTTCCCACCAATTACCCTTCCCTGTATCCTCTCCCTCTTCTCCTGCACCTCTTGCTAGGTTGTATTTGTACAAAACCAAAGTCTTAAAAGAAAATTGTAGATCGACTTTTGAATATAGATAAAAAATTCCTTTACAAAATACTAGCAAACCAAATACAACACCATTAAAAAAAGAGAGAGAGAGACATCATGGACAAGTAAGATTTATCCTAAAAATGTATGGTTGCCTGAACATCCAAAAACAATTCAACACACTGTATTAATGCAATAAAGGAAAAATATAATCTTGATAGACAACAAAAATCATTTGATAGAATCCAAAGCCCTTCATTAATAATAACAAAAAAAAAATCATCCAATGTAGAATGGAGATAACCTTTCAACCTAATAAACAGCATCTACAAAATGTCCCTAGGTAATCATAATCCTTAACAGTGAAACACTAGTGCATCTTCCTAATATCAGGAAAAAATTAACATTCTTAATTTTTATTTGCATAATTGTTTATTTCTACAAACTCGGAATACTTTATAGAACTCTTTTGAGTACTTTTAGGCTTAAAAATGTTATAATTTAAAATATTTATCAAAAGAATAATTCTACTGGCTGAAAAATATTTTGCCAAACTGATGTACCAATATGTATTGAAATGCCTATCATTGTGAAAAATATGATTACTTTTCTTTTATAATAGGAAATTAGGCATACTGGGTTAAATAACAGGAGAATTTTCAAAGACTTTTCTACAAGGTCTGACAATTAAGTTCACAAACTTGCCACTACGCACTAACATTGGTGGCACTGTACAAACAACAAATGACTATACAACAAATTCATAATAAAAAATCCCTCTGATATCAAAAAAGGTTAGCAATGTCATTTTGACTCTTTATTTGGACTGACAGAACTTTTTTGGTCATGGAGAATTGGTTGACTTCCATCATGCACTTTGACACTCTGTTTCAGAGTTGCATTGGCACACCCATGTTTCATCACCAGTGATAACATGGCCCAAAACATTGTCCTGTTTCTCTTAAAGATCTTGGCAAACTTCAATTCTCCTTTCCTTTTGTTTATCAGTGAGCTCCTTAGGGGGTTCTTAACCTTGGTATATCAATGTCTTATGGCTGTGTTTCTGTTGGCATACACCTGTTCCATGGTGGCATCTTGCTTAGTGGCACTCATTATTGTTGGGTATTGTTGTGTGCTGGTATTAGAATGTCAGAGCTTGAATTAGAGCAATGAACAAACTTTAAATTTCTTATTAAACTTGGCAAGAGTGGAAGTGAAATCAGAAACACGTTTTAGTCCAAGTTTATGTGGATAATTCCTTGAAGAAAATGGCAGTGTACAAATAGATTAAATTTTTCTGAGGAGAGAAAAAGCATCATTGATAAAGAGAGGTCAAGGAGTCCAGTAATGAGCAAAACTGAACAAAAACATTGCAAAAATATATCCACTTATGCATCAAAATTGGCAACTGACTTTGAGAAGCATAGCAGACCAAGTAAACATTGAGAGAAACAGGAAAATCTTGGTAGGAGAGCTGTTTGAAAAAATAGTCCCAAAGAAGCTCACTGATAAAACGTTCTGTCAGTCCAAATCAAGAGTCAAAATGATATCAGAGGGATTGTTTTTTATGAATTTGTACTAACTGGACAAACAGTTAACCAAGTTTACTATTTGGAAGTGCTGAAAAGTTGCATGAAAAAGTTAGATGGAAATGACCTGAACTTTTCACCACCAACTAATGGCTCTTGCATCAGGACAATGCACCAGCTTACACGACACTGTCTGTGAGAGAGTGTTTAGCCAGTAAACAAATGACTATATTGAAACACCCTATCTTTTCATCTGATCTGCTCCCCAGTTTTTCTTTATTTGAAGATAAAGAAAACATTGACAGCAAGACTTTTTGATGACAGCCAGGATGTGAAGAATAATACGATGATAGCTCTAATGGCCATTCCAGAAAAAGATTCCAAAATTGCTTTGAAGGATGGACTAGGTGCTGGTGTTGATTCATAGAGTCCCACTTTAAAAATGACCATAGTGACAGACATTCAACAATGAAGTATGTAGCACTTTTTCTAGGATAAGTTTGCTAAATAAATTGTCAGACCCTATAATTGCCAAATCCTTACCAAGTAAATTTGCAATAATTTATATCCCCACCAACATTGCCTGTCTCATCCTATATTAAATAGCTGGTAGCATTCTTTTGAAACTGTGACATTTTCACAAAACAAAGACAGAAGATCATTGTAGTTTTAACTTGCATTTTAAATGACCTTGAATGTATTTTTTGATATGTTTATTGGCTATTCATAATTTTGAGTGTTTTAGATCATCTGTTCATACTTTTGCCATATCTTATTGGAGAACTAAATAATTATCTTTTTGTTCTACAAAGAAACAATATCAACCTCCAGATTATTATAATTGTTAATAGTATGTTCTCGCTCTTTAAATTTAATTATGGAATTATAATGTAGTAATCTTTTAATTTTTAGATAAAAATTATTATTTCCTTCTTTTCCGTATTCTTTTCAAGATTTATTAGTCATTAATACCTTCCAACTTTTGTATTATTTATAACTTTTTAGTTCATGTAATTTATTTTGTTGAATTACATGTATTTAAGGTTATAACTTGAGCTACTTAAAATTCATGGCCCAGTTCTCTCAGATATTTTTATTAAATAAACAATTCTGTTGGTGAGGACACACCAGACAATGAATATATAAATAATAAATATTAGTTTAAATAATAATAATGGTATCCTGGTGAAGAAAAATTATCCAAATTAATGCAAAGGAGCACAGTATATCCATTTCATGTCATACTGATACATTAAAAAAGTCCCACCTTTGGAGCATTTAATAACAAGAGAAGTACAACTTTCTTTGATATATTATTTACTATTAATCAGAGTCCAGGTTTTGAAATTGGATGTTATTTTTTATGGTGGAAAACCAATAGATTTTAGTCCAAAAGTAATCCCAAAGGTTATAATTCTATTACTTTCAAGGTGTTTAAATAATTTTGTATATAATCTTGCAATTTATCTCAACATTCTTCATTTTATTACAATATAAATATACCTTTTTTTTTTTTCTGTAGAGACAGAGTCTCACTTTATTGCCCTCAGTAGAGTGCTGTGGTGTCACAGCTCACAGCAACCTCCAACTCATGGGCTTAGGTGATTCTCTTGCCTCAGACTCCTGAGTAGCTGGGACTATAGGCACCCACCACAATGCCCGGCTATTTTTTTGTTGCAGTTTGGCCAGGGCGGGGTTTGAACCCACCACCCTCGGTATATGGGGCTGGTGCCCTACTCACTAAGCCACTGGCACCACCCTAAATATATAGTTTTCAAATTTTTTTGAACCAAATTTATCATCTGACTGGTTCCTTAATTAATGATATAAATAGATTCATGCATTTTAGACATACAAAAGTTATCAAAAAAAGCATACATATTTTTGAAAGAAAAAAACTGTATTAAAATTATAATACTCAATATATTTGAAGAACATTTGTTATCTTATATATAGTGTCTTGTGTCTCTTATAATTGCAGAAGTCAAACATGACTTGAATATTACCAATCTAATACAGTTCTTTTTTCCTTTTTTATAATGTGTATACATTTTGAGAACACCCTCTAAGTAGTCCTCTAGCTTTGCCTGGTCATTATAAGTAGCATTTCTAACTTTGCACATTTGTATCTATGTACAAATTTTTAAACCAAATATTCTCATTTGAAATTATTTCTTTATTAATTTTGGGCCATTTAGTTTATGATTCATTTTGTTTGGGCTCATTTTATCTTTTAAATTCTCCTTTTCTATATTTACTTGTTTTGCTTATCTATATCTTCACATATAATTTGAATGATCATATCAGATTTTTGGTTAAATTTAGTTTTCTTTTTCTTTTTCATTTTTTTCCAACATATTCCACATTTAAATCTATCTAAAATTTTGAAGATCAAAAAAGAAATATCTTACTTTGTTACCAGAGGTTAAAAACCCTGTTCCTTGGCAATCACTCCACCCTAATCCACCCTTACTTTATTTCTTATAATCCAATTTTGGATTTCAGACCTAGAAGTTCGAGAATACATTATTATTTTCATGTTATGTATGATTTTATTCAAGAATAACATTTCCATTAAATGTTATCACTACTATTAAAACAAGGTTAATTAGTAATAATGTCCTAGGGATTATGTATGACACTTAAAATATATTTGTATGATCCCTAAATTACCTTCTGTGATTGTTTCTATTATTTTTTCCATTTGAGAAAACACAATCTGAGGCTTATAGAAGTAAAGTGTCCAGGGTCACACATTTCTAAGTGGTCCACCCACAATTTGAATCTAAGTTTGTCTTCCTAGAAACTGTGCCCCAAATCATTATGTAATGCTGCTTTCCAGGTTAGATTCAACTTTATGTTTAGAGTTTGAATTTTCATCATCAGGCACTTTTTGTCATATTCCCATATTTTAAATTTTAATCTTGTTTCACCAGTTAGGTAGCTATAATATACTGCCAAGAATTTTTTCTTAAAGGAAAATGTTGAAAAACGTTTTCTAAGACCCTACATAGCAATCTCTATTTCCATTACTTTCACAATTTAATTACAACACAATAGCAAATAAAAATTGCATGCCATCATCTTTTGCTCTTCAAAATCATAGATTTTCCTCCAACATATGTTGCTTACAAGAAATATGTTACCAGCCTAGTTTTCTAGTATTATCTGTTTAATTTTTCTGTTCAGTTGCATAAATGGTATGCGATAATTACCGCATGTTTTAACATGTATGTAGATATGTGTCACTTCTCATCTGTTTTGCAATTAATAGAGAATCTTTTACTGTAAGTGATCAACTTTTTTAGCTGTGAGGTTTTCTTCAAGTATGCCTTTGAACAGTAGTTCTGTTCATTTGTTTTGCAATCTTCTCTATATCTATTCTTTGTGATTCCCACGCATTAAAATATATCTTGATTCGGTCTTTTATTTCTTGACCATTTTTGTACTGACTATCAGAGCTTCTCAAATGTATCTCACATGCCATTTCATAGATACATTATTCTTCTACTGTACCTGGGATTTCTGTTTGTTTTTGCATTTTTATTTATATACTTGTAATATTATTTAATTATTTCTGTAATAAAGATTATCCAGACCTAATTTCTAGGCTGTGTAGATTGTTCTTGGACTTATTTTGTGGATTAGGGCAAATCTTTAGTTTGATAGAAACAGATAATGGCCTAAATATAAGCAAGCAAATTAGAACAAATGGGATAATATGGCTCTATAGGCAAAAGGACAAAAGTTATTATAACAGCAAGTAATAATATGGGTTTAACATGACCACATACTAATAAATAAATCACTATTTTAAAAATCAGAGTGATCATGAGGAATGGTAAGGTAGATTGATTTTACAAGCCGTAGACTCACAAACCTTGTATTTTACCTATCAAGCCTATTTATAGATAATTGTACCCAATTATTGATGGTGATAATGACAATAAAAATGAATAAATGAAGAAGGAGAAAAATATATATATATATATACCATATATGTGGTATTATCTGCAATTCCCTATAATAAGCATTGTAATTTTGGGTTGTTTTTTACTCTTGACATGAAGAATAAGAACTGAAAAGTTGAAAATAGAAAGGTATAAAGCTTTATGAGTTTTATTGTTTTGGGGATATCTTAAGTTCTGGCCACATTTTCATCCCATGGAGGTCTAATAAATACTGTCCATCTCTCTAATTTATATATCTAGTCTAATTCCCAGTTAAAGAAAGGTTTAGCTAGAACTCTAACATACATACAAATATCTACCATGTGCTACATATATAAACAAAAGCATGTACGTAAAGACAGTATAGTTTTTCATTATATAAATTATAATCAGTTCCTTTAAAGATTTTTAAGGTAGAATATGTTTTTAAACTATTGTAACGATTCCTAAACAACTCTCTTACTTTCTTTCATACCTATTCAAAATTATAGTGAAACGTAATCAAGAGTTCTACCATTTTACTGACAGAAATAGGGCACTTTCAAAAGATCTTAGTGAAAGTAACTTTCAGAAATGAAGACCACTAAGCCAAATTATTGACATTTAATTTGCATTTTCACCACAATATTAAGGGGCTGTTCTTCCACACGCCATCCACATGCCTCCCTTATTTTTCTGCCCCTACATGTAAAGTGTTGCTTTGACAGCTGAGAATTCTTTAAGCAGCCCAAAGGACATTAATCATCCAACTTTCATAAAAAGAGATTTTAATAAAAATGGTGCAAAATGTAAAGGAACAATAATAATTACACATTGTACTTGAGGAAAATGCCTACAAATAATTTTCTTTCACATATGCCTGGAAACTACAGTGATTCTCTCAATAGAAACTGAATAGGTACCATCCAGTCTAAATTTGAACCACTTTATAAATGTTGGGAAAAAGGTTTTAATATCCAACTCACACTTTTCTTTTTATACAAATCAAGGGATAATTAAAAATTGGATTTTTCTGGTATCTGTTTAGTCTTCCATATATTCTAATTTCTTAGTATTTTGTTTCTACTGTGTATCATTCACTAGAAGCCTGAAGGACTTATATAAAAAAAATATTGCTTACAGTTGTGCAGATGACTTCAAATATTTCTGCACTTCACAGTGAATTGCTCATTCACCTGAGTGTTTAACGGTGTCAATGTGCTCAACATTATCATATTTAATTGAATAGTTCAACAAGATAATATGCCGGGGCACACATCATCCTGTGCAATCATTCAGTGCATTAGGCTCAACAATAAATAAAGTAACACTTAAATGCAATACAGGGGACTTAGAGGAAATTACACAAACAGGAAAGATAAAAAGGAAATAAGCAAGAAAAAGAGGGAATTTGATAGAGAAAGAAAAGCTAGATCAGAATATGGGTAGAGATTTCTGAAATCTGATGACACCAATTCTTCAGTCTCATTTTTTGGAATGATACTAAGCATAAGAACTTGGGTTACTTCCCTCACCAATATATATTTTAATTATTTCCAGAACACTGAGTATTGCTTTATCAAGTAAATCAGAGGAAAATTCAACTCAAATATAAGTTTCAAACTAAATAAATTAACATGATGTGTCAGTCTTTTCTTTTAGAAAAATTAAAAAAAATTATGATATACAAATAAATTATATTCTATTATCAAAATTACTAAGGTAATTAATATATTATAAAATGACATCAGGATTAGCTTTTTCTGTTTTATTCATTCTATGGGCAGTAATGAAGAATAAGATCTCTAATATTGTGAAATTTGCTAAATTTTGCAGGACTCTGAATCATAAAATAGCATCTCTATGTTTCTTATCCTAGGAGCAAGACTCTTGCAGATTCTTTCCAAAACTACTGAATGTTGGAAAAGGGTTAGAAATCTGATGGACCAAGGTTGCATTCCAGCTTCATTGTAACTTTGATAAAGTGTTTACTATCTCTGAACTTCTTTTTTCTGAAATATAAAATATAACAATAATACCTAACATAAAGGACTGTTGTGAGAATTACCTAGACAAAAGAAAAGTAGGAGGAAGGCAGAGAAAGATGGTCAAATAGAATGCTCAAACTATCATTCTCCCACAAGAACACTAAATTGTACAACTATTCACACGAGGAAACATTTTCAGATGAATCAAAAATCAAGTGAATGGTCACATTACTTGGTTTTAATATTACATGAAACAAGGAGATACTGAAGAGAGCAGAGAGAACGGCACTGCATTGCCTACACCACCCCTCCTGCAACCCCTGGCAGGACCATGCCAGCAAGTGGGGAGAGAATATTGATGCCTAAGACAGAAAGAATGGAGTAATTGTGGGACTTTGCATTGGAACTCAGGACTGCCCACTCATAGGGGAACACATCACCGATCTGAACTTTGCTGGCACCCACAGCGGGAAACCAGACTCACCAATCAATCCTCTGCCTTGGAATCCAAGTTCCAGGTAGCCCCTCTACTAGTTAACAAAAAGCAGTCTTGGGCCTGGAATAAATTTGTCAGGTAGTCAGGCAACAAAGGCTACAGTCCTTAAGCAATTGCTATGGCTGTGCTGGTTCAGAGTCAGTGGATTTGGGAGCAAGTGACCCAATAAAAATCAGGTGGTGACCAAGCCAGTGCCTGTGTCTCCACTCTCTCAATTCGTAGTACTGTGGCTCAATGAGAGTTTTCTTCCATTTAGGGAAAGGAAAGGAAAGAGTTCAGAGGACTGTGTTTTACAATTTGGAAACTAGCTTAGCCACAGTAAAATAAAGTACCAAGCAGACTGCTGAAGTCCCTGAGTTCAGGCCTTAGTTCTTGAATGGCATTTCTAGACCTACCCCAAGCCAGAAGGAAACAAGTTTCCCACAAGGGAAAGATCCAACTCTGCCAGGATTCACCACCTCTATCTAAAGAGCACAAGAGTTTTGAATAAATCTCCGAAGTAGCCAGGGAACAGTCACCACAGGCTTTAAGTGAGACTAGGCTACCTTCAGATGTGAACTGGCACAATGCTAGCTGTGGTGGCCATGAGGGAGTGCCTATGTCATTCCCTTCTCCAACTCCAGCAATCCAGCACAGAGAGTGAGACACTCTGTCTATTAATCCAGGTATTCTACTATATCTTACACAAGTCCACCAATGCAACAACATGAGGAATTTTCAATAGTCACAACATTAGTGGGCTTTGGGCACCTCAGTGCTGATACGGCTGCAGTAACCAAAGACTGAGATCAAAACACAAAAGTCACTTTAAATATCTGGAAAGCTTTCTCCAGAAGGACAGGTTCAGATAAACCCCAATTGCAAACTTTGAAATAAATACTTCACTCTTCAATGCCTAGACACTGATGAATATCCACAAGCATCATGAATATCTGGGAAAATGTAGCTTCACCAAACAAACTAAATAAGGCACTAGTGACCAATTGTGGATTGATGAAGATATGTAACCTTTCAGACAAAGCATTCAAAATATCTGCTATGGAGAAGCTCAACAAACCTCACAACAAAGAGAAGGAATTCAGAAGTCTATCAGAGAAATTTAATAAAGAAATAAAAAATATTTTAAAAATCAAGCAGAGGCTCAGTGCCTGTGGCTCAATGGGCTAAGGCGCCAGCCACGTACACCTGAGCTGGCGGGTTTGAATCCAGCCCAGGCCTGCCAAACAACAATGACGGCTGCAACCAAAAAATGGCCGGGCATTGTGGCGGGAGCCTATAGTCCCAGCTACTTGGGAGGCAGAGGCAAGAGACTCGCTTGAGCCCAGGAATTGGAGGTTGCTGTGAGCTGTGATGCCACGGCTCTCTATCCAGGGTGACAGCTTGAGGCTCT
>CAUYRH010181778.1:0-16490 GCA_963574655.1 Perodicticus potto | reverse complement strand
TATACTTGTGTCTTGCCTCCAAAAGATGTGTCACACACCGAGACCCCGACCCCTCCCCCCTTTCCTCTCTCTGCTCTTCCTTCTCCCACCCCCTCCCTCCTTCCCATTCTCTGCTCTTCCTTTCCCCCACCCCCACATTCCTTCTCTCTCTCTCTGCTCTCCCTTTCCCCTACCCCCCACCATGTACTAGGTCATTAATTAGACAGAACATCTTTATTTGACAGCAGAAGTGTTCCCAGAGAGTAAGGTCTAGACTTGGAAGTCATACAACATCGTTCTGCAAGTCTCTGCTTGACAGATCAAGTCACAAGGCCAGTTCCCATTCAAGGAGGGAACCAAGCCAAAATGCAAAAGGGCACGGATACAGGCAGGTCTGGCTCCTGGGGATCAGGAGTACTACAGTCGACCTCAGAGTGGACAGAGATGGTATTAGTGTATTGTTCACAGCCCCGTTACATTCAAAAGCATTTAAGGAACTTAAAATCACATTTACTTCTGTACCCCCAATGGCAACTCCCCGAATTCTTTCTCATACATTATGCTTAATAAATTAGCATGGACTGATAGACTGATTAAATTCTCACAAATCTAGACAGTTATAAACTTAGAAATTAGCAGTTTACCAAGACAGAATATCTGAGGTACGGTTAACAAAGAATAAAAAGTCTCTTTTGCTTACAAAATACTTAAAGACAACGAAATAGGAATATGATCTTTCATTCACAAAGGGGGCCCACTATCTGCCCTGAAATTCACTGGAAACAAATCTCTAGGTGAATCATTGCCCTCCTTCCATTTTCCAACCTTCCCTCCAAACCACATCATTTGTCATGAAGAAAAAAGTAAAAAAGTTTAAGAGGTCAGCATTTGGATTAGGTTCTATAAAAGAGCAGAGCAAGTCATCATGTCTAGGCAGAATCCTCTTTACTCCATTCCTGAAAGCTAATATACAGCAAATTGTCTTCGCTCTGCAAGAGCAGCAGACTGATGCTTCAATCTGTCTTCCAAATTCAGGCACCCGACATGCTATAATTTTATGAGTTAAGAGTTGGCAAAACTTATCTATTTCCTTCTGGACGTTGTGTCTGAGATTAAGCAAAACAGTATGGTACCAAGTTCTACGGACAATCTCAACTTCCAACAACTTTAAGTAATGTAGAGACTTTGGGTTAGCAAATGACCAATTCCTGACCCCTTTCTCTGTAAAAATTTGACACTCTATTTGAATAAATACTGCAGCAGTGGTGGTCAGCAGATATTTCAGGGTCCTCTCCTTTCAGCACATGGCAGAAGGGCACACATCATACTTTCAAGTTGGGTGTGACCACATGACTTCTTCTGGCCAATAAAAGTGGGCTGGAGTACATGTGTTGGTTTGAGAGCAGCCTTCAATTTGTCACAGCTTCTTCTTGACCAATGTGATCACAATTTTCCAGACAGCAGGGGCTGTATTTGGTCCTGGAGGACATGTACAGAGAAGAGGCTCCAATTATGTTACATTAGCCACTGGGGTTGTTTGTTATAGTGGCAAGACTTTGCCCATCCTAACTTAATATACCAAAGATGAGTGTTATCTTTGCTCTGTTGATGAAAGCAATGGCCCGATTTTCAGTTTTAGAACAGTTCAGATGCCAGTAATACACTGTTCTCCACTTCCCTCTGTATAATCACTCCTCTTTTCTTCTTGCTTGCCTTGGGCTAGGAAACTGCTTTAGCTCCTTTGTTCATAAGAACCCCACAGAAGGCACTGATTTCAGGGAGAAAGCCTGGGGCCACATCAAATTCCTTACCTGCCACGAGACTTGTGCTCTGAGTACTCTGAATATCATCCCAAGTTCCGGATCATGGGACCAGAAGATATCTACATTGCCCATGGTGACCACCTCATCCACAATCTTGACCTTGAGGGGATAAGAATGAGCCAGTTGCACAGAATAAGTGGCAAGCCAGGTCTACAACCCAGGTTGTCCCCAGCACCACCGCAAGCACCGTACAGAGCAGACTTCTCTCCCCTGGAACCTGAACTTGCCTTTTCTGGCTTTGCACAGCTGTGCTGAGGGCTCCTGGGCCTGACTCTTACTGCTCTCCAGAAAGGTTTCTCTTTCCTGGTCCCACAGCTACATGTCCCCAGAGGCCTCCCATCCTGGATGCCCAAAGCTTATAACCACATTGACACTAACTCAGAAAGCCTTGACTGGATCTCTAGGACCAGTGCCAGGCCCCTCCCTGTGCCCCCACTGTCACAGTCTCTGCCTTGCTCCTTTCAACACCCAGGAGGACTACCCCCCCCCCACCAGGACTCCGAATAGGCAGACAGTGTGGCCAGGAGGACAACGAGGTGACTTTGGATCTGCTTGGGTGACAATGCCTATCCTTCTTCACAGATGCCTAATGACAACGGAAGAAATGTCTGCTGAACTACCACCTGAAAGAGACTTCTTAGAAGTCTTTTAACCTTTAGAAACCTTAGAAACTTTTTAACCTTGATGTCATATCACAAACAAATTTAAGCGGCAGAAGACCCATCCAGAAGAGCCCTCCCAGGCTGCTGCCTAGATCCCATGCTTCTCTGTGACTAGACACACAACAGGCCCCTTCCCTCCCACACTGGGAGAATTCAGAGCCTGCACCCCAGAAGGAAAGCTGGCAGGTTTGAGAGGCAGGAAAGGCAGTCAGATGCCACTGGCATCAGGCATTTGAAGGAAGTCTGTGCCCCACATTCTTCGTACCATCATCTGACCCCTCCACCCAGAGGCTGAACACTGAAGAATACAGGCACACAGGCTGCCCACCCTATACGCCCCCCTGGCTTCCCATCAGAACTCTCATTTTATTCAGGGCAGCAGTGTGCTTCATCCTCAGAGTGGAATGAGGTGCTCTGTGACCCGGTCTGGATGATGAGAAGTGAGCATAGCGGCTCCCAGTTGTCTCCTAAGGAAGCCCATGCAGGGACCCATGAGGCAGGAGTGCACCCCCTTTCTCTTCCCTAAATCACGGGCACAGTGGCTGCAGCTCTGGCTGGCACCCTAAGGCTGGGCAGCAGAACCCATGGGAGCCTGAGTCTCCAGCAGCCCTAAGGAGCTGCCTGGTCAGCACTGTCCACCTACCTCCCCACTTCTGTGTGAGAGAAAAAGGAACCTTCAACTTGCATAAACTACTGTTTGAGGGGTTTCTGTTTCTAACACCCAAACGCAATGCCAATCCAGCCACCATCCTAGCAGGGCAATCCCTGGAGTCAGGCTTCTGGGGAATTTATTTTTTTCAATGGAAAGTCAATGACTCAGAGACATTGACAATCAACAGAAAGTTCCATTAGAATAAAGATCCTCTCAGGCCAGGCATATTTAGTATATTTGGGGGCAATGATTGGGGAGAGCATAAAGGCTCAAGTCTGGCTGCCCTTAAAATACAAAATAAGCACAAACTACCCTTCATCTTATACATCAATGGCTCACATAGAGTGGAAGTCGATCTATGAGGGACTGTAACTAACCGGTCAACCCTCAGAGGTGGTCAACCTAAGGGACTAGATCTACTGTAGTGATGCGTACATGTGGCGCATGTCTGGTCTATGAAAATCAGGTCAACTTAAGGAAGTGGTCAGCTGTAGAGGTTCTACTGCATTTTAATTACACATTATATTTGGGGGAAATGAAAGAGAAAGAAAGACAAGATAGAAGGGCCCGGATGTCCACTGATGGATGACTGAGTACAGCAGATATGGTCCATCCGTACAATGCAACAGAACACAGCCTTGAACAGGGAAGGAAGGGTGGCACGGGCTACAACGCAGATGAACCTTGAGAACTTCGTGGCTGGTGACGCGCAAGTCACAAAAGCACAAATTATACAAATCCACTCACATAAGGTTACCTAGAGCTGTCAAAATCATAGAAACAAAACAGAATGGTGGCTGCCGAGGGATAGGGAAAGAGGAAATTAGTGTTTGATGGGCAAAGAGCTTCTGTTTTGCAAGATGAAAAAGGTCTGGAGGTGTCTTGCACAACAATGTGAATACACTTGACGCTACTGAAATGGACACTTAATGTTATGTGATTGTAACCACAATTAAAAGCATTTTTAAAGATGCAGGGTAGAGGAAGGAGGAAACCTCACAAACTGAGGAGTGGATGACAGAAGCAGATGGAGGCAGAGGAAGGGCATGGTGGGGAGCGTGAGGGGCAGGAGGCCCTCCAAGGGGACACACAGTGCTGGTCACACAGGTACTCACTAGAGATGTGGGCATCAAATGTCCACACTGGAATGCTTTCGAACACCCAGAACTGGCACAGACATTTGACTGCTCACTGGCCTCCATTCAAAAAGAACTCGGGAGTGGCATTCCGTGTGGGCAGGGATCCTGATGGCCTAAACTGGCTCGCACCCAGGCAGGGCTCAGCAAGGGTCTTTCAAACCAGTCAGTGAATGACCTAATCCAGCCCAAGGCCTCAGGGGCCTCACAGCCTCCTCCATCCTACTTTTGCAAGTATCCCGGGAGAGCCCACAGCTTCGGGCAAAGTTCAGGGCAAGTCCAGCACACCAGCCACCAGCCACGGGTGCTACTGAAATTTAACTTTAACTAAAATTAATGACTACATTAAAAATTCACATCTTCAGAAGTACCCGTCACATTTCACATGCTCAGTAGCCACCTGCGGCCAGGGTCCACCAACACTGGACAGCACAGAACATTCCCATCATCACAGAAGGGTCGCTGGCACGGCACTGGTGGGGACACTGTCCCATCCTGTTCCTTCACACCCGTCCTCTCCTACCATCCTACACCCTGTGATGCAAAGAAGCCCACCCAGGGTCCTAGGAACTCAGGAGTACTAGTGTTAAAGCACCGCACGACCTCTCTCTGCCTCAGTTGTTTCCTTATTTGTAAAACAAGCAGAATATTAGCATCTAATGGTCAATGCTGTTAAGCAGATTAAATTAGCCAACACACACATACAGCACAGGCTCCATGAATACTAGTTATGATTTTATGGTTAGTGAGGGAGGAGGAGGACCAGGTTAGCTTCACACAAACACACACTTGCACACACACTCTGTGTGTGTTTCTCTCTTACAGTTCTGGTTTCTTACACAGGGAGACATGAATTATCCTCTTATCTCCACAAGGGATGACACTCTCGATAAGCAGCTGAGAAGAAAGGTCCCTCCCATGTGTTCCAGCGGGCAAGGCGCTGTGCGCAAAGTCCAGGCCGTCTGGTTTCTCCTCCACCTGCCCACCGGCGTCCAGCCGCAGGGAGCGTGGGAGCTGGAACCACGCTCTGGGCTTGTGGGCCACTGTGTGTGGCTGAGTCCCCACATGGCTCCAGCAGGCTGTTCAAGGAGGCGATGAAGGGATCCACAGAGGGAAACCACTGCCCGCATGAACAGAAACCCTTCCCATTACAGCCCTTCCCCTTAGCAAAAACCCGGGGGCCAGAAATTGTTCTTTGTGGCCTAACAGGACGTTCATGTGTAATGACCCCTCTCCAGCTCGCGTATTCATATCCATGGGGCGATGTGTACGTATGTGTACTCATGTGTGTAGCGCATCTCCTCAAGTGTTTCTGAGATCCTTTGTTTTAAGCTTTTTAAACTCCAGCCAACATCATTGCAGGTGAAGGGAGGGTGGAGAACAGAAGCTCGGTGATTCACTTTCAGGTCTAGCACCTGCCACTGCAGTCCTCACCATGGAAGAAGGTAAGGAGATTTCCAGAATTCCAGGAGCCAGAACTGGAATGATGCCAACAAAACCTACAAGTTTGACTAGAACACAACTCAAATAGATAATGGATAATATCAAAATGCCAGTATAGGTAAGGGTGAATTTATGACAACTCTTGACTGCTAGGCTTAAGTGACTGTGTGCTCCTGAAAAGCGTAGGCCAAAGGCCTGATTGTGTGCAATGGTACATCTTAGAAAGACTCACCACGGAGCAGTAGAGTCAGAGGAAACTAGAAACAGGCAAGGCCACAGAACTTCGACACACAGTGTTACAGGTGGGAATTAAGATTATAGGAAGGCGTATCTTGAAGTGAAAGGACTTCATGACTTATTTATGTGAGAAGAGATACGGGATGAGCCTGGTTACAATAAGATCATAATTCTAGTAATAAAAATAGGAAAGGTGAGAAGGGGAGTTCCTTCCCAGCACGTCTTAGAGGTCTTTCTATCCCAGAACATAGGGATGTATTACATTCTTTTAAATTGCTGCATAGTATTTTATAATAGAGTTGTACCCAAAGCTTACTTAAATTAATTCAATCTTGGTCTCACTTATCCTTCTGTAAAACTTTACACTTTGAACCATAAATTAAAATCTTCTCCTTGTGCATTTTGCCTTTTTGATAAATATCAGAAGAAAACAAAAAGTAAATAATAAAAATCCAATACATTTTTCTTCTAATAGATCACTTCTCAATAAGTAATACTTGTAGTGACAGGCGAGAGATTCCCTCCCTCTGGGGTCTCAAATCTCCTAAAGGCTTTGTCTACGAAGTTATTTGTCAATAAAAGCTATGGACATTTGATATTATTTTAAATTTCTGATTTGTTAATCTGCATGGCTTTAGCACCCACAACAGAGAATTCTTTGAGTCACAGAAAGAAAACTGTATTTCCTTCCTGAGATGAAAGATCGAATTTGAAGGATGAGGACAGTGGCCAGATGTAGTGAATCCTGAACAGGATGGGAAGGTGAGGGACAAAGGTTCTCCCCTGGCATAGTCATGCTGGAAAATAAAGATCCCAGCCTTCCAGACTCTTTTCGGGTGAGTACTACGTGTTCCTCAGAGGACTGCCTGGGTGGGGGCGCAGCTGCCAGGGAACATTAGCTTGGGAAGTTCCAAGGGGTTGAAAACCACCGGCCTTCCCAAGCCAGATGCAGAGCCTGGAGGAGCTGCACTCAGCTGAGGAAAGTGCTATCCTGCTCTTCCTGCAAAGTAGCAAAGAGGGAAGGGTGAGAGCACAAGCCAGGCCTTCCCCTCTGTCCTTTGGGGGATATGAGCAGCTGGAGGCTGGTAGTTGGGGGGGAGCTGAAGGTCACCTGCCCACCTTCACAATGAACTCCACAATGATGCCTCAGAGAAGCTCTCCCCTAAGGCTGAGGCTCACCAATCCAAAAGGAGGCCAGACCAGGCAAAGGCTCTGCCCAGCAGGTACAACTAATCTCTGTTCTTAGTCCTTTCCTGAGAACAAGGACAGAGCGAACAGACTGAGGAAGCCCACGGGCCTGCATTGGAATCCTCTCCTGCAAGCACCCCCGGCAGAAGCACTATGGCCTCGTACCTAAGCAAAAGATGTCACCTCTCAGAGACCAAGGCCTCTCACTGTGAAAGAAGTTGCAGCTACTGCACAGGTTTCTGGCAGGAACACCATCCCTCACCGTCTGTCTCTAACAATCACCTAAACCCCACCTGACATTAGACTGTTGTGTCTAGGGCTGTATCCCTAGTGGCTGGAATACTGACCCATGTATGGTTTCCAATGGAGGTAAATAAATCAGTGATCCAGAGAGAGTAAACAGAAGCCCCTGGCCAGTTATGGGCGGCATGTAAGGTGCCTAAAAGGTCTTCGATCTCTGACCAGGGAAGCTTGGACAAAGTACTTCACCTCACCGTGCCTCAGTTTCCTCATCTGTAAAATCAGTGTAATACTTGAACAACCTCATAGGACTGTTATGAAGATTAAATGAAAAAATAAGTGAAAAACGATGCTCAGAGGCCAGGCACGGTGCCTCACAACTATAATACTAGCGTTCTGGGAGGCCAAGGCAGAAAGATTTCTTGAGCTCAGGAATTTTGAGACCAGCCTAAGCAAGAGAGAGACCCTGTCTCTACTAAAAATAGAAAAACTAGCTGGGCATTGTGGCGGGCACCTATAGTCCCAGCTACTGAGGAGGCCGAGGCAGGAGGATCTCTTGAACCCAAGAGTTTGAGGTTGCTGTGAACTATGATGATGCCAGGGCACTCTACCCAGGTGCCCAGAGATTGACTCAAAAAAAAAAAGAAAAGGAAAGGAAACCATGGCCAGGACACACAGATACTCAGCTACGTAAGTTATTATTAATGAAATATCCTCCCCAAATGGCCTTCTACTTTTGAATCCCGCATCCCTGAAGAGTCTCAGTGACAGAGTACAGAATGAAAAATAAAAAGCCCCACCTCCGCTCCTGAGCAGTAATAGTAACGGTCACACTCACTCTCGCTTTTTCCTCCATAATACCTAATTTTCTCATTTGTCTTTTTAAGAATAAAATAACATCTCCTGGCATCGTGAACGAGTGACCCCTTCTGCTCCTTAAAGTGGTAATTTCCCTGCGCTTTGTTTAACCGCAGTAACCTGGAACTCGCTTACTTTTTGGTTAGCAGCGATTTTTTTAACAGTGTGCTCTTGCATGATTTCATATTTGTTCCTAACAGTAAGTTTTAAGGAGTGTCTAGTGTTCAGTGAGTTTTAAAATTTTCTTCAATTTCTTGGTGGTGGTGAGGGGGGTGTGATGGTGTTTATCTTTGTTGTTTGTGTTACTAATGTTACTTGAGATTATCAGATGGCTCCAGGGTGTCTGTCACCCAACTTCTCCCTGTGTCTGTGAGAGACAAGGAAAAGAGAAACAGCAAATGGAAGGCCAGAGGTGCTGCTTTAGCAAGGGTAAGATCAGGCTTGGTTCCCAACCTAATGTCTGCTTAAAAAGACATGGTATTAGGGGCGGCACCTGTGGCTCAACGGAGTAAGGCATCGGCCCCATATGCTGGAGGTGGCGGGTTCAAACCCAGGCCTGGCCAGAAAAAAAAAAAAAAAAAGACACAGTATTAGGGAAATGCCCTAATGGGACAGCTAGATCAGGAACTAGGTCTTCTGAGTCCATGAGGTTCAGAAATAAGGAACTTCCTTTGCTGAGAAAAAGGGATGTTATACAAAGTCCAAACCCTATGTCAGAACATTGTGGCTTCCCTTGAGGATAGCAGGGTGACAAGACCTCAGGGCACACCCACAAGCCTGTGCATGGTTCCTCGTCCATTCCAGCAAATTACTAGGCTCCCAGAACCCTCTTCAGAGATCACAGGGCCTCTACATCTGATGCCATCATTAGATTCTCACTGCAGGTTGTGGCAGAGAACTTGCCACTAGCAGGGCTTATCTTTAATGACCTCCAGGAGAACCGGCTGAGGCCAAATGCAGGAGCCCAGCAGCTCTAGGGTGTCTGGAAAAAATGGCAAAGGAAGCCTGGGCAAAGGAGAGCATGGGCTCCCTCCATCCATCTAGAGTAGTTGGCCAGACTGAGGCCAGCTGATGGCACTTTGTTCACATGGGTCCAGGTTGCCATGGAGATCAGCCATCTCCCTAGATGCCTCCTGACTCCAGGAGCAACTAGGGCATTCCTGCTGGGGCTCTAAGTGAGTGACTTAAGTTTCATGGTTGGGGCAGCGATGCAGGTTGTGTAGAGGGTTTCTGTGGGTGGTACCCTCCATCACTGGCTTGAGTCAGAGGGGGCGTTCCAGCTAGTCACCATAGTCACCATTTATAGTTTAAAATCTTTAAACTGAATTTTCTAGACAAAGTGAAGATGTGATTTTGGGGGCGGGGACATTACATTTTATCTTTATTGCTTCATCCGGCATTGCACAATTCTTTAATGATTGCTACTCAAATAAAAACATGCCTTGAGGCACTGCAGAAGAGGAGGTAAAAAACATTTTTAAAACCATAGTCAGCAACAAGAATCCCTGAAAGCATCAGTGTAGAAGCATTCAAGAAATAACATCCTTTGGCTTCCTTGGGCTTGTTCAAGAGATTACTGATGGCAAAATCAAGTGCAACATTGTAACAGATGAGGATAAGTAACTCTATAAACTAAGCTACTTAAATGAAAATAAAAATGTGTGCTGTTTTATGCTTTGGAATAGGACTTCCAAACTGGAGGTCTGGGAATCTGCTGCTACCATGGTTGTGTATGTTTGAGTCTCTGAGGTCTTTTTCTGAGAAGGGGTACATGGCTCTCAACTATTCTCAAAGGGAGTCTCCAAATGTTAAGTTTAGAGTTTGCTTAATTGACAGCAAAGTTTCCCCATCTGGTTCCCTTTTTTTATTCCACTGAACATGTCAAAACTCGGAGAACGGCACATGGGGGGTGTTCTCCTGCCTCTCTGTTCTACCCACGGGACATGTCTCATCCATTATCTTCCTCTTTCTTCTCCCCTTCCTACTCTCATCTGTGGGATATTAAAAATAAATATTGGGCACCCTAAGTGCCAGACACAGCGTGTAATTATTAAGATGCATCTGCACAGCATGCGGAGGGAGGCTCGGGCGTTCTGTGCAGACCTCAGATGCTCCCCATCACTCACCCCCACCCTCTGTGACAAAGTCAAGGAAGAAAATACTTGAAGAGTCTGATGCATGGGATTTTGCATGGTTTCATGCCTAGCTGATGGCTAGAACTTAAATGTCAATGACAATACTGAGGACCAGAACAATACACCTTCTCCAAAGAAGTTCTGAATTCAGAGACAGAAAGCAGAATGGTGCTTACCAGGGGCCAGGAGGAGCAGGGAATGGATAATTAGTGTTTGATGGATCCAGAGTTTCAGTTGGGAATGTTGGACAAGTTCTGGAGAAGGACGGTGGTGACGGTGGCCCAACAGTGTGGACGTACTTAATGCCACTGAACTGTGCCCTTCGAGATGGTGGAAAGGTAAATTTTATGGTATAGACTTTACACCATAATAAAATCTTCTTTAAAAAAAGGAGTCTTGGGGGCTGGGTGCAGTGGCTCACATCTGTAATCCTAGTATTCTGGGAGCCCGAGGTGGGTGGACTGTGTGAGCTAAGGAGACCAACCTGAGCAAGAGTGAGACCCCCATCTCTAAAAATAGCCAGGCATTGTGGCAGGCACAGCTACTTGGGAGGCTGAGGCAAGAGGATCACTTGAGCTCAGCAGTTTGAAGTTGCTGTGAGCTATGACATCACCGCACTCTAACAAGGGTGACAAAGTGAGACTCTGTCTCAAACAAACAAACAAACAAAAAAAGGAGTCTTGGTTTTTTTGTCTGTATTTTGCAAAAAGAGATGTGACCAGGGCCTACCTCTACCAACCAGGGTGCTAGAGAAAAACGAGTCTGACAGACCCTGAATTTCACAAACCCCAATGTACATTAACTTCTTCTGTATTTTCTGGATAGCGGTGTCCCTGTTGCTATTTAAGCTGGCACACTCCCTCCCTCTGTAGATTCTCCTCCTTCTTCCTCGTTGGGACATCAGTGAGGTTGAGAAGTCCTGGTCCAGAGAGCTGGAGTTGCAGAGTTCTAACAGGCTCCTCAGCCCCTCGTCCGAGAACTCCCTGGCATGTGGCGTCCCCTCCCTGCTGGTGGGCCTTCGGGCTCTGTGCTCCCTACTGGGTCCTGGAAGATGTGGGACCCCGACGGGGCCCTGTCTGGGAGGCACAGCATCACGTTTCCCAGGCCGGCAGCCTGAAAGGTGAGCCGCCCCAGGAAGCTGGGTGGTTGGCTCAGAACCTGATCCTGCCTATTCACAGGAACTCCTCGCCCACGAAGGCCCTGTGGCTTACTGGCAGCCGAGATTATTCCGAGTGTAGCTGGTCACCTAGATTCCTATTGCCGATCGCTGGCCCACAGAGGCATCTGAGACTCACACCTGCCACAGGCTAGACTTTCGTGTGTCTATCAGCACCGCCCGCTCCTCGGAGATGACGGGGCACAGTGATGTTTATCTGCAGGACTCTCCTGGGCTCTGCAGGAGACTCTGGTTTGGTTACAGCTTCTTCGTGTTGCTGTATCAGAACCCACAATGCCCTGAAAGAGTTCATGGGCTCATCGCTTTCCCTGGCGGAAGGGGCACGTCATGCTGGAGCACCCCCAAATGATGGTTCCCCAGGTCCCCCCTCTCTCCCTTATCCCTGGAGGCTGCTGACCTGTCCTTCTTCCACTCTCATAACTGCTCTGGGAACAGGACAATCTCCCCAGCTCCCCACTTCCTTGCTGTCCCAGAGGCTAGGCCCTCAGCCTTCGGGTCTTTAAGGATTTCACCACCAACCTCACGTGGAACCCAACAGATTGGCTTAAACTCTAAATTAACAGATATGATGATATGTGGTTTGTAACTGCTGCCTCCTGATAGAGCAACGCAGAAGAAGCACTGTCCTGGCTGCTGCCCACGGCAGAGGGCACCTGACTGCTGAATCTTCTGGCCCACAGCATCCTTCCGCACCCACCCTGGGTTGACCTCCACCCCCAGGGTCAGGGCATGTATCCAAGAGAAACCAAAGTACATGACCACACAAAGACTTGTAAAAAACCGTTTCTAGCCACCTTCTTCACAATAAGGGCTAAACAAACTGCAGTCTATTGGTACAGTGGAGCACTGCTGAGCAATAAAGAACATGAACTGAGTGAGGCGCTGGGGTGATGGCTTGAATTATCTGCAGCCCCATTCACTTGTTGAAGTCCCTACCTCCAGAACCTCCAGATGTAGCCCATTTGAAAGGTCATTATAAAGATAATTGGTTAAGATGAGGTCACACTGAAATAAGGTAGGCTCTTAACCCAACATGGCAGATGTCCTTAGGAGGAACTTAGGTCCTTCCTTGGAAATTCAGACATGGAGCCACAGAATGCTGGTCATACTGCCAGAGCCAAGGAGTTTCCAGAAGCTAGCGGGAATAGATTGCTGCTGACACCCTGACCCTGGACTTCCAGCTTCCAGACCTGTGAGGCAATAAAGTTCTGTTACTTAAGCCATGCAGTCTGTAGAGGTATTTTGGTACAGAAGCCCCAGCAAACTAACCCAGTTGGAAACAGAAATCTTACACAAAATAGCAGACATACTGCAGGATCTCACCGAAATTAAATTCTAGAACCAGTTAATTTAACTGATTGCAGAAAAAAATCAGAATGATGGTTTCTTTTGGAGAAGTAGGGGTGGGAATGACTGGGTGGGGCAGACGAGGGCACTCTCTGGGGTGATGGCAACGTCCTGTGATCGCATTAGCTGGGTTTGAGTTACACAGGGGAGGCACTTGTAAACACACAGCAAAAGGCACACTTAGGTCTCCTGCTTCTCACTCTATACAAACTTTACCGCACACAAAAAGAACCATTAACAAATACTGAACTCTAGGGACCGACAAGCTTGATGAAGCATTAAAGGGGTCAGGTGTGTGGATACCTGCAATTTACTTTGAAATGCAGAAGAAACGAAGATGATTTGACAGAAGGAAAAATATAAAACATTAACTGTGGGTCATGAGGAATGGGTACGTGAGTATGCACCATACTTTTTCTCAATTTTTCTATACAGTTGAACATTTTCAAAACAAGATAGGGAAAAACATTACCACACTGATTGTCAGGTTTCTTTCGGTGCTTTGAAGCCAGCTGTATAATCACTTGACCGTGCTTCTAAGGCTCTAGAAGGCAAGTAATGAAAGGGCAATCTATAAGGAAGGAGAATGGGGCATTATGTTAAACTGAAATGTATATTGCTTGTGATGAGAAATGTTTTCCCACTCTAAAATATTCATGAATTTATAATATGCGAAGTGCCTATAAAAACAGAATAGGGGTCAGGTGCAGCGGCTCACGCCTGTCAGCCCAGCACCTTGGGATACTAGGACAGGAAGATTGGTGAGGCCAGGAGTTCAAGACCTGCCTGGACAAAACAGAAAGACCCTATCTCTACAAAATATAGAATAATTAGCCAGGTGTGGTGGTGCATTCCTGTAGTCCACATTCCTTGGGAAGCTGAGGCAGGAGAAACACTTGAGCCTAGGAGTTTGAGGTTGTGGTGAGCTAGGCTGACACCAGGGTACTCTGGCCTGAGCAACGAATGAGATCCTACCTTAAAACAAAACACAGAATAAAATATGGATATAGGATACAGGTGGTAATAAGAACTTTTTCTTCAGTCCAGAGAAGGTTATTCTTAAAAGACTCTGATGATGACCCAGACCAATCAACTACATTAGAATAAAACTCACACTGGGTAGTGAGTTCCCAAAAGATACATTCTTTACAACTTGTGGAGGCTGAACTCTGCTCTCAGCCCCCCACCAAAACTACAACCAGATTCTGAAATATACATGGGAAAGACTCCAACAGAGAAACCCCCGCTAAATTGTAGGGCAAACCTTCAGCGCATGCTCAACAAAAGAAAAATCAATACTATACTCCCAAGATGACAGACAAATAAGTGGAATGCTGGCTCGGAAACGGTCACCCAAAAGAAAAGATTTATGCACATAAGAACAACCCACGCTTTCCACGTTGAGGGAAGGAAGTAACTCTGAAGACAAAAGTCATTGCCGAAGAATCACAAAAGCAATTCTGGTATATTGAAAAATGAGCATAAATCAATTCAGCTTTTCAGGAATGAAAAGTGTTTTGATGTTACCAAGATTATATTTTGCAGGAGAAAAGACACAGGAATAGGAGAAACATAGTCCACAAAATGGTGAGAGAGAAAGAAAGAAAGGAGAAAAAGAAAACAAAATGTAGTACACCCCCCCCCCCAAAAATACAGGGAGGCAATTACCATTTTTATTTTACAGACGATGATACTGAGGATCAGAAAGGCTGTTTTCCATGTCACATAGCTATTTAAAGGGCAGAACTAGATTTTCTGATTTAGGCCTTTTGACTTTGGTCCCTGTGAGAAAGAAGGTTGTTGAGGAGACTCTGCCCCTCCAAGATAAGAAAGCTTGGCAGAAGGTGATGGTGAAGCAAGCTGTGGGTGTGAATCCGGATTTGCTACCTTTGTGACCTTGGGCAGATGACTTACTGTCTTTATATAGCATTATCATTTTCTAGAGAATGTAAAAAAATAGCATTTATCTGACAGTACTCCAAGTACAGTGCTTAGAATAATTCCTGGGCTGGCCAACATGGTAGCCAACAGCCAGGTTTGGGGTGATATGATATGACAACTTGGCTAGGCCTTGTACCCAGATAGTGGGTCAAGCATTATTCTAGATGATTCTGTGAAGGTACTTTTGTACACAAGCTTAACATTTAAATCAGCAGACTTTACTCAGTTGCTTACTCTCCACAATGTGGATGGGTGGGCCTTACCCAATCAACTGCAGGCCTTTAAACAAAGGCACGGACCTCCTCTGGAGAAGAGAGAATCCCACCGGCAGGTGGCCTTTGGATTTCAGCTGCAACAGAGGCTCTTCCCATAGCATTCAACTCGTGGGGAGGAGCCCTGCAGATTCACTGCACAGACACATCCTATTGGTTCTGTTTCTCTGCAGAATCCTAATACAAGTGTCAATTTACATTAACTTTAACTAAAATCCACAAAAATTAAAAATTCAGTTCCTCAGTCTTACTATACAAGTGCTCAACGGCCATGTGTAAGTAGTGTCCACTGTGCAGCTCAGCGCAGATACGGAGCATTTCCTTCACTGTGGAAACTTCTGGACAGTTGCTCTAAAGAAGGAAATGAACCTTTTCTGAGGAAGCCTGTAACAGGTTTGCCAAGACGGCAGTGGCAGTGGAATTCTTAGCATTATCCTCCTCCTCCTCATCGTCACTGTATCAGGTTGTTATTATTACTATCCTATCAGGCTTTTAGATGCCCCCAGTGACTTTTTATTTGTAAAGGTGAAATGGAATGCACATTGCATTCCAAGTCAATGCAGCCTTTCAGACCCCAACTGAGTCCTCTGTTGAAAGGCAAGAAAAACAAAAAGATCAAGTGGAAGAAAGGGAGAATGGGGCAGGAGAAGGGAAAGAGAGCCGGACAGAGACAGGATAAGGGGGAGAGAGGCGAGGACCTGTATGCAATCACACAAAGCCAGCGCTCTTTCAGTCCTGAGTTAATTGTGTCTTTGTATTTTCTGCATTTTTGATGCTTTGATGCTGGAGGGACTGTCCCTCCCAGGGTTACCAGTTCCTCCTGACAGTAAATGGTTCACCTGTTCATTTACTGTCATATTTGCTCTTTCATAAGCAAAGCGCCAACCCAGAGTCCTCACCTCCCACCCTGCCTCTCCCCACCACAACCTTCCCACTTTACCCACCCAAGGGACAGGAACTAGACAACTAAGGACAGGCCCCACAGAGCCCACAAAATCATTCAAACTAGCCAATCCTCAATCTGCTCCCCTCGTCTTTCCCCTTCCTTGCTGCGGGGACCACATTAGAGACTCTCTCTGCCCCAGTCTCCCCAGGCCCCTCTGCCTCCCGACTGGCGGGGGGCTCCCCTGTGTGGCCCAGCTGACATAACACGTGCTCTTCTCTCCGGAACTGTTGAGTACCAACAGCCTGTTCACTGGCAGTCACCTCTGGAGCTGCTGGCCTCGCCATACAAGACTAATAATACAGTGAACCCAACATTTTTTTTTTTTTTTTGAGACAGAGCCTCAAGCTGTCACCCTGGATAGAGTGCCGTGGCATCACAGCTCACAGCAACCTCCAATTCCTGGGCTCAAGCGAGTCTCCTGCCTCTGCCTCCCAGGTAGCTGGGACTACAGGCG